>JAAGAY010006987.1:11432-29815 GCA_011801015.1 Ardeotis arabs
GCCCGGCCGCCGGCGGAAGCCCCGCCCCGAGAGAGGCCCCGCCCCTGGAAGCCCCGCCCCTCTGCGTTCCCCCCGGGGGTGGCGGTTACCCCTTTGGCGGCCCCGTGGCTGCTCCAGCGCGGCAGCGTCCCCGTTGCCCACGGCGGCGGTCACCCACAGGCACACACCCACCGCCTCCTTGGGGCCTTGTGTGCACACTGTGTTAAAGTCTTCCTACCAGCCCCGCTGAAGCTATGATACTCTCAGCCCCTGCCCAAATGGCCTCCCTCTCCTCTGAGTGTAGGGCCTGGCCTGTGGCTGGTGGTACATGGGCCACTGGGCTGCCCAACAGGGGCTGGGTGAGCGGCCTTCGCCCCTTTGAGAGGCTGTTACTGAGGTTGCCCTCCTTCTCCTCTTTACTTCACATGGGTGTCCGTGTAAATTTTGGCCCAAGTTCGGTTTGGCAGACCACAGCCATTCGCAGGCACTTAGCTGACTGAAGCTAATCGGTAAAATTTAAAAAGTACAATGGAAAAGTACAGTTCTGGTTTGGATGTAACATTTTATTAAATCAAATGCTTTAACTTAAGTACTCGTGCAGACATGAAGCACTGCTTACAGTCACAGGTTGACTGTAAACCAACCCATACTCCTCAGAATGTTCCAGATGTCTGCACTTAAAATCCCAAAGCAGCCAGCGCGCTTCCCGCTTCCTTGCAATCCCATCAAGACCCTAAGATCAGACCAGTAATAAACAGGAGCATAAAAAAGCCACACATTACAAAAGACAAATCTCAGCACATAGAACAACTGTGTACAGGAGCATTGTCATGATTCAGCATGTCTCACATCCATAATTTACCATGATAACAGGAGAACAATACTACAGGTTGTTTTGGGGGGGTGGGGGAAAGCAGATTTAGCTTTACAATGTAATTGTAAAATAAAATAAAAGTCATTCCCTACTTAAGAATATCAACAGAAGGGACAAGCCATACCTTCTCAACTCATGACCTGCCAATGCATAGGGAAGAAATGTCACCAGAAGCAGTTGCCTGAAGCAGACCTTCAGCCTCCCAGTCCACCTGCCTCTCTCCCTTTGCTGAGACTTCAATAAGTGGTAAGGCAGAGCCTCATCATCCTCTTAGTCTCATCCCACACATACTGGCTTGGCTATCCAACACCCTACAACGGATGTTCTAACAACTCCTTGTGATGGGAGCTAACACACTGAAAGTGTGTAACTGTTAATGATGAAACGGGTTTGGGAATTAAAGCTAACGATGATGGTACAGGTTCCGTAAGGTGAGAAAGTATCAAAAATGCCATTAGAATGGATCTGTCAGGAAGCAGGCAATAACTGGAGTATGTTTGATTAGTTTTAATAGCAAACATGATCAGAAAGTCAATGAATAATATACTTGTGAGGGATGATAGCAAGTCATAAGATCATCAAACTAAATTATTTTTGTAACTAGTATAAGCTGTTTCTCCAATAAGCATCAACACAGAAAAACAGAGATATTATCAAACAGTACAAAAATCACTCTGCAAAGGATCTGAACAGACACTTTGTTGGAAATGATGATCCCCATAAGCCAGCATCCCAGAGATTAGTAAAATGATATGATTATGTTTCCTGCAAAGTTTGTTTGCTTGGAATGTTTGCAAAGCTCATACAAACTGTGCTGTAAAATCTGTAGTCGCATGGCATCAGAACAGCATCTGATTTAAAATAAATATTTGAACTTCTATGATTTGATTTTGAATGTAGAGCCATACTTGGCTTCCTGCTAGCAGTGGCATCATATTAGGAGTACTCAGGACAGAAGCAAAAAGCATTAAGGAGGAAACTAAATAACCATCTCAAAATAACCAGCCGTGCAGTATAGGAAGGCAAGAGTGAAGGAAAAAGCTAAGTATAACTGCATTGCTCTGACAAAGTGTGGAAACAGTTAATAAAAGATGCTGCACCCCATTGTACTCACCTGGGTACACTGCTTTGGGACCACAGCTACACTGCATCTGGCCAACAAGGACCCCAGACAGAGCTGGCTTGGGGCTGCTCATGAGAGGCGATGCCGACAAACCCACCCATGGGGCAATACGCGCTCTACTGTCTTCAGTCTGAGAAGAGCTGATGGTTTTGTTTAGCTGACCACCACTCTCTGAGTGCGGCCATCCAGCCAATTCCTTATCCACTGAGTGGTCCATCCATCAAATTCCTGTCTCTCCAATTTAGAGACAAGGATGTCGTGTGGGACAGTGTCAAATGCTTTGCACAAGTCCAGGTAGGTGATGTCAGTTGCTCTTCCCTTATCCACCAATGCTGTAACCTCGTCATAGGAGGCCACCAAATTTGTCAGGCACTATTGGCCCTTAGTGAAGCCAAGCTGGCTGTCACCAATCTCTTCCTTAGTTTCCATGTGCCTTAGCATGGTTTCCAGGAGGATCTGCTCCATGATCTTGCCAGGCACAGAGGTGAGACTGACTCGCCTGCAGTTCCCCGGGTTTTCCTTTTTTTCCCTTCTTAAAAATGGGGGTTATGTTTCCCCTTTTCCAGTCAGCAGGAACTTCACCAGACTGCCACAACTTCTAAAATATGATGGACAGTGGCTTAGCACCTTCATCTGCCAGTTCCCTCAGGTCCCGTGGATGCATCTCGTCAGGTCCCATGAACTTGTACACCTTCAGGTTCCTTAGATGATCTTGAACCTGCTCTTCTGCTAAAGTGGGTAGTTCTTCATTCTCTCACCATTGTCTTCTGTGACTTGGGTGGTGTGGCTAGAGCACTTGCTGGTGAAGAACGAGGCAAATAAATTGTTGAGTACCTCAGCCTTCTCCATGTCTCAGATAACCAGATGTCTTGTTTCCTTCTGGAGAGACACTGCTTTTGCCCTGGTCTTCCTTTTATCCCAAACATACCTTTAAAAGGTTTTCTTGTTGCCCTTGACATCCCTGGCCAGATTTAATTCTGTCAGGGCTTTGGCTTTCCTCACCTGGTCCCTGGCTGCTCGGACAATTTCTCTGTATTCCTCCCAGGCTACCTATCCTTGCTTTCACCCTCTATAGGCTTCCTTTTTGTGTTTGCGCTTGTGCAGGAGCTCCTTGTTCATCCCAATTAAAGCAAATTCCAGAAGCAGTATTATTCCTCCAGCATTTTGCCTTCTGTTTAGATATACACTTTGTGACTACAGTAATTGCCATTTGTAATCTAGATTCCTGCAACACACTCCACAAAAAGTTGCCATTCAGAAACTTCAGCTGCAGAAGGAAATGGCTGCTGACTACCCAGCAGAATTTCTCATTAAAGATCTCATAACTAGGAGCTCCTTACACTCAGAATTTGCTTACTGGCTCTGATTTCTGCCTTTTGTCTCTGGTTCAGTTTGTCTCCTCCTTGTATTTCTAGATTGTCTAGTAGTCAATCACTTGACCTTACAAAACACAGCCCTTCCCAGATTACCCCAAAACATCGGCATGTACATTTCCTCTTCTTCAGACAGCCATGTGACACTAAACAGTCTCTTTCCAAAGTTTTTTCGTAGACCAAAACAAAGCCATGGGGCTTGCAGTGTGATCTGAACAGCTCATTTTATCCTTTATGTGGCAACAGTGAAGGAAGTGGTGGAGGAGACTCAGCACTTCATCTGTATCATTAAAAAATGCTTTTGCCACTGTGGTCATCCAAGAGGTGGATATAGCAGCTTTTTGGCCAGACTCCACTACTAGCAACATGAACCAGTCACTGGGAGGTTCTGCTCCATGATATACAGCATTTTCTAGTTTGGCTTCTCTTGAGAAAATGGATGTCTTAATATATCGTTGGTTTTGCTGTTGAGTGAAATCCATAAAATATAAAAGATGTTCACTGGGGGCAAGATGAGTGCATCAGAAAGTCACAGATAGGGAGATGTAATATATTAACCTTTCCAGCAAGGTTCTTCCAGTGAAGAAGGACAACTTTCCATACTAGAACAGCTGGAATAAGCATGGAATGAAGGTAGTGCCTCCCTAGCTATGATGGCTGAATTAAGAATTAATCTAGAATATGGTTTAGGCCTGTAGACTGCCTGTTTGAACTCCAGAATTAAGAACCTGTAAAGCTATAGTAAATTACCTACTAGTCCTCCCAGCCAGGAGAGAGTAAGAGAAACTTGGTTCGAGTAATTTTCTTAGGATTTTAAACTTCCTGTTTTCTATACTTCACTCACACAACATATACACAACCATTACAAAATCTTTTCTTCTTTCACAATCAAGAAGAGATTTACTTGACCAGCTTGGTCTCAGCTGGAAGCTCACCACAGGTGAGGCTAGGTCCAACACCCTGAAGTGGGCCAGCTGCCCTGTAATGTTTCCAGTGCTCCACCCAACGTGCCTCGACTGTAAACTATGGAATAACACCACCACTGCACAGCTGCCCATTAGTTTCATTTTCAGAGAAGTCACTGTGCTTTCGTAAATCAATCCTGGGGTCACCCCATGAGGTCCCCTTTCGTGGAAAAGAGGCCTGCCAAAGGGGTGAGGCAACGTGCCAGTTCTGAACGCCTAGTATTAGATTAAAACTGCTAAAAATCACCATGGTGTCCACAAATCCTTTTTTTTCCAAAATTTATTTTTTAGGGTTAACCTTCACTTTCATAGAGTATTCCACAAACACATGGAATTAGCAGGGCTAAACATGAACACATCCCAGGTAATGTCCCCTACAGTTGTTTTATCAGTTACAGGTCCCATCTCTAATCCCCAGTGGACCTTTGGAGACCTGCATTGCCCCTAGGGATGAGCAGGAAGCTAGGACTGCCTGTACAGAGATGCTGTGGTTGAAAACGGAGTCTCTTCCCCCTTCCAAGTCCCTGTGCTCCTTGATTGTACAGCCTCAATGGAAGTGGTGCATCTCAGGGTTGCAAGCACAGACCAGCCTAGCCATAATTTGAAAGTGCAGTTGCAAGCCAGCCCCTGATGAGTTAAACTCAGACATTCATCCAAATAACCAGGCCAACAGACCATATTCCTAAATTATCACAGGGCAGCTCCAAAACCGTCACATCCAGTTTCTTTCCTGACACATAAAAGGCCAGAAATAGCTTTCTGCAGCAGCACAAGTAACCCTGTTGGGTATTAGACTCATTTCAAGGAACTCGGGAATTATCCAGTGGGAGCCACAGCTTCTGTTGATAAATCTCAGTAATCTCAGGAATTATAAGGTAGGGGGTATAGCCGTAGCTCCTGTAGATTTGAAATTCAGTAATAATTGAGTGCTTAGCTCCCTGCCTGCCTGAGCACTTCCCTTGCTCCTGTCTCTTTATCTGATGAGAGTTTCCTACTTGGGTTCTTGTTAGCTTTAGTGCTGTTGTCAAAAAAAAAAAGAGGCATTGCAAACTCCTGTTAATGTAAGTCTCTGAGAAAGTCCAAAGAGAATTTGGACCTACAGAACAGTGTCTCTCAAGTCACCTGGCTCCACTGGGAGACTGTAACCCACCAGGATGAGATTCTTCCCTGACTTAAATCCTGAAAAGGGACTTTCTAAACTTGTTTTTCTTTTTTTAGGGAGGGTGGGGGAGGAAAAAATTGTTACTTTAACAACCGTTTTTAACATCAATAGTGATGGTAGTAGGTGAATGCATGTGGAAAGGAAGCCCCATATGACATCTTTTTTCACTTCCCTAGTGTAAGTCTTTAGCTGTAAGGAGAATCAAAACTTCATTTAACAAAAGATTCCCAGGTTTCAGAATGTGCTTCCATTCAGGTTAGGAAAATGTTTCCTCAATTTTAAAATACTTTGTAAAGAAAAGCTTTTGAGACATAGTCTGAATTTGATTTAAAACTATGTTTTCAATAGAAGTATTTTGTTTGGATTTCGGTCTTTTATTTATTACTATGTTAACTAAATGTTATACTGCAACATAAAGTATTTGACATTGTTTTGGGTTTTTTTCCAAAAACATCTAAATACATTTACCAAATTACCAGAACTTTTACTCCAACCTCAGAGTTTTCTGAAGCATTTTTATTAAAAAAACCCCAAACTTAAAAAAATAATTAAAAAAAAATCCCCAAACCTCTGCAGACTGCAAATGAAAACAGTCATTATCTCGTTACCGAGATTCCTACTGCCACCTCAATTGCTGACCCCACCTGGTTTTCAGTAACACCTTCACAGGCTGTGCCATTTTTTTGCCCATAGATCTTTGGCTGAGTACCCACAGTAAGGTACATTTTGTTCTCTTTTTATTCTTAATGAGTGTCAGAGCTTTGTTTTCCCTCTTGTTGACAACAGATCACATTAAATTACTACGAACAGCCCAGGACCAAAAATACATTCATTTTCACTTCTGTTTTGAAAAGTGACTTTAAAATGGAGTTATGCAATCACATATTTATTTTTCCAATGATTTTAAGGTCAAATACACCCTTTACGTGTGTTTTTTAAAGTATTAATCTATCTGTTAGGTTATTGCAACTTGCAGTCTAAAGGTCATGATATTCCTTCATGATCAACAGTACTCTTAATATACCCTTATTTTTGACCAGAAAGTCCCTTTTTTTTTTTTCAATTTAGGCTTTCAGGGGCATCTATATGAATCACATCAAGGAATCAGCTGAGAAGAATAGAATCGCTCTCTTTCACTTCATTTTAAATATTGTGTATATTCAGAAATGCCCTACTTTGCACACAGGCATTACATCTGTATGAAGGATTTGCATCAGTGTGACTAAATTGATTTTGCTGCATCATTGCACATTTGCTTAATGTAAACAAGGCCTTTACTGTTGGCTATGCTGAACTAACAGTAAAAAAAAAAAAAGCAATGAAAACTTTCTCTAAGGTTGTTTGGAGATAGAATTCTGAATACACATACAGGGAAAATAGGAAGGGTTGGTTTGCTTTACATGTTGCTACTTTTACAGAGTGAGTTTTCAAAGAAGCAAAGCTTATTAGAAAATTCAGAATCCACCAATTTAAGGCAAAGGAGCATGCTACAAGTTTCCTAGCAAAAAGATATAACTAACCTTATCGTGGTCACTGAAAAACTTATTTGCTGTTGCAATTAGCTGGTAAATAAAATGTTCACCTCTTAAAAAGCCTCTGAGCTGTTTAGAGTTTCCCTCTCCGTGTGTCCCAAGTAACGTCCACACAACTTAACCGAACACACAGTGGACAACAGGCACCAGGACCAACTGGAGCCAAACCAGCTCCTGTGTTTTATTATGCCACTTCTCTGAACAGCCCTGAATAGAGGGTGGGACAAAGAAATAGAGGATAAAAAAGTCACAATCCTTGCTAAAACCTATAGTGGATAGACATAGGACTGCATTACCTGCAATAACAGCTTCTGAGCCCTCTGGCCATCTGTGTC
Source organism: Ardeotis arabs (assembly GCA_011801015.1). NCBI lineage: Eukaryota > Metazoa > Chordata > Aves > Otidiformes > Otididae > Ardeotis > Ardeotis arabs. Next base: position 18,776 of record JAAGAY010006987.1, read on the forward strand.
TGGACAGATGTAAAGACTGTTGCATGCAAAGTTCCAGGCTCTTACCTGACCTCTCGGCTCTGAAAGTCTGCTTTGGAATGGCTGACATGGCACTCTGACTTGTTTAAGCCCCAAGACTTAAGGGATGAGATATCCTAAGCCTCTCTCCAATTTTTTCATTCTGTCATCTCATTAACTTTCAGGGGATTATATGATAATGAAATTAAAGGGAATAGATTTTAAATATAGGAACTTTAGACAGACAATATCTTAACCTCACATGTTTTACTCTCAATTATCACAGAATCATGGAATGGTTTGGTTTGGAAGGGACCTTAAACATGATCTAGTTCCAACCCCTCTGTCCTGGGCAGAGACACCTTCCAATAGACCAGGCTGGTCAAAGCCCCAGTAACGACCTGGCCTTGAACACTTCCAGGGATGGAATATCCGCAACTTCTCTGGGCAACCTGTTCCAGTGCCTCACCACCCTCATAGTGAAGAATTTCTTCCTTATATCTGATCTAAATCTACCTTCTTTCAGCTTAAAGCCATTACCCCTTGTCCTATCACTACATGCCCTCATAAAAAGTTAGCACAAGGTATTTATGGATCTAGGCAAATACTGAACATCTAAGAGCATTTTCAACTCAAAGTCTTTGTGTTTGGTTAGCATCTGAGGGAGAAGAGTGGGAGACAGGCAAAATTAATTTTGCTTTCACTTTTCCACATGCAATTTTCAGCTGTAGAGACATTCCTTCCTGGGGTTACAATCTGGCATACAACTCTTTTGGAAATAGCGCCCGTGTTAAAGTGGTGCCACCTTAGCTGCTCAAATGTTCAGCCATGGCCTACAAGAACATAGCACTTCTAAATGACAAATAAGATATTTTTTATGTTCCAGATTTTTTGCAGGGCAGGGGGTTTTCATCCTTCTGTTGGCTACTGGAAAGAAACTGTTTAAAAATCAACTACTATGCCTGTGGCAACTCTGCTGTCCCATCTCAACAGAGTTATAGAGCATTGATGATACCCTGATGCCCATATTTCAGCTTCCCAGTCGTACTCTCCTCTTGCTTTAAAATAAAGGGGTGATTCCTAATTATATTTATGATCAGAAACAGTATTCTACAAACTAAAAAAGAATATGTAAGGTGACAGAAATATCTAATTATTACAAGCTGAGGTGCACACCTGTTCTTGGTTCCATCCAGCCTCTCTTATTAAATACCCCAACAGGGTGGCAATCGCTGGAGGAACTCTGCAGCATCCCAACCAACTCCTTTGGTACCAACTGGGTAAAGAGTGATTAGCCGTAAGATCGGAGGCTCATAATTCACATGGATCAATGAATGACTATTGATTTATGGTGTTATGTGAATTTGGAGCAGGCCATTCTATGTCCCTCTGGCAGATTCAAAGGGAAAATTTACATGCTAAAAATGTCACTTTCTGCTCCTTTCTACGGATGTAGTGAATAGTAGGACTGGAGGTTTGCATGATCCAAAATACTGTTTGCTGGCATACAGGCAAAATTGAAGAGGTTAAGACTGATACCAACTTTTGTATCTGTTGATTTGCTGTATTTAAAATTCATAATATTAAAAGAGGAGTCAAAATGGGGCTTTGTATTGGTGTGGACCTTCAGAAGTACTGGTAAGGAGAGAAAAACAGCCGTAAATCATGATTCTGTTATATTTCCTATGAAACTATGCAAGCGCTGTTACACCTCTTAGAAATGTTCTTACCAAGCACTGTCGTATTCTACCCCTCTTAGATTAGTACCTTAGTACATATTCTTGATTATATTTGGAGCAGTGTCAGCACTGTGCAGCCGTATAATACCGTGACAAAACCTACTCCTTCACTCACATGTGTATTTCCATCCTAAATCAAATCTGAGTGAAGCAAGCAGAGTTTGGCCCTAAATTGGAGAGCTTTGTAAGCAGAAGCTGTGTATTACAGTCACAGAAATCTGACCTCCAGATCTGTGGAGCTGCATATTTATGATTTTCCAATGCTTGAGTAGATTTTAAAATAAACCAGTCTGTAAATACAAGGGAAAATCTAACTGCAGCGTTATGAAGTTGTGCAATCCAGCACTCCAGATTTGTTTTCTTCACAACTCTGTAGAACTGTAGGCAATATGTAACTAACTAAATGCCTAATTTGTTTCTTTTACTTCTTTTCAAACAAGCCGTACCCCAAAGGAATATTTTAGTACTCTACAGTATCATGAATTTTAATGTATTTTTTGAAGGTATCATTTGACTTTTCAGCTAGGATCAAGGGTGATGGTTCATTCATTAGAGACGTACTCTGGGATTAAAGGCAACTGGATTGACTTTTTATGTATATATCACATACTTCCCTGGGCAAATTAGTGAGTCTATAGCTCTCTTTGCATTTACACAAAAATAGCTTTTTGCTGTCCCATGGGCATGTTGTGAGGGACCTCAAAGACTCAGATGTCTCGCATATTGTTGTAATTGGAAGTCATATAAAATGTTCAGCAGGCAGATATCCTAAATGTTAAAATGAAGTTGGAACTGAAAAGTAATTTCTAATTTGCCATTATTGCCATCCACTAAAAGAGTAAAATAAGAATACTGGGATTTTTTTTTTTGGTCTCAAGTAATGACATGGGTGCATATTGCTCCATCTTGGGACACAACTCACAACTAATGACATAATTTTCGTATCAGATATGGAGCGAAACAAAGTTATTCCAAGTTATTTGGAATATAACTGAGATTATTACTGAGATTATACTGTATTAAAAAGAACATAGCAAGGATATCCAAGATTCAGATTGTCAGCAAATATGGTTCAGTGTAACTCCACTGAAGTAGATAGAACTAGACCAAATTGGACATCCTGGCAGTCCATCCTAGTGTCCCTACTCACAGTTTTGTAGTGACTGAAATGTTAGTTCACCTTTACGAAACACATAATTTTATTTCTTTGCTTCTACTTGATTAATCACAGGTGAGTGACAAACTGAGAAGGTTTAATGTAAAAATGGATCTGAATAGTATCAGTATCAAGTGATGAATGTTACAACTCTTTTTCCCTTGAGAAAATTAAAGAACCAGAATAGGAGTGGTTAAAAAAAATGTGCATTAGCTTAGAAGAAACACCATTTTCTGCTAAGAGGAGATAGCTATGATAAAACTACATAACAGAATAGTCAGTTGTCCACTGAATTGTAGAAGACAAGAAGGAAGTTGCTTTGAATTATTTATGGTTATCGAATAGACCAGTGCAGAATTTTTCCATTCTGTAATTTTCTACGGATTTGCCCAGATACGAATGCTAAATAGCTTAAGTTACCAATTCTCACTCTTGCCACTGGAATGTGATGCCACAGTCCAACATCTTTCACAGTTTTGGATGCATTTGTTAATGTTTTTCTTTCATTTTCCTACCTCATTTTTCCTACACACATTCTTCTCTATCAAAAAAAAAAAGAAAGAAAGAAAAAAAAATTGTTCTGTCTTGTTGTCAATATCTACATTTGCAGTATCTGCAGTAGTATCACCCTCCGATATTTTTTCCTGAATGTAATATTCCGTTCCATTTCAGTCTTTCCATGCCTTTGCTCACGTTTTGCCGCACTTGACTGCCTTCTTCCCAATTTCGCTGTGTTTCTGTTGCAGCCTTTACGCTTTCCTGCCAGCACTGTGCCAGCTCTGTGCTGACTGCAATCACATCCCAACAGCGTTACCATGAGAATGTGTCAGAGCAAAGTCGTGCAGTAGTCATATTAGATACACCACACTCTTCTTATACCATTACCTATAATGTGCTGCAGCCAAGGCACAGGGTTATATTAAGAAAAACGCCTGAGGACTTTCAGAGGAAATATAGGGAGCTGAAGAAAAACAATGTTTCAAATAAAAGGGAAGGGCCTCTTCCACTTCCACAAGGTAGAGGAAAAAAGAGACTCTATTAGTGATATTGCAAGCCCCTAAAAATTGAATGGTTCAGACTTACAAGCAACCAGCGATTGTCTCTCATGTGTCAGTCTTGATAAAAGCAGTATTTCGGTCTTTCCCTCTTCAAGCTGCGGTCCTGTGGCCATCACCAGCTTGGTGGAGCCTAGAAGTGCTGTGATCAGGCAATGAGAAGGAAACGAGGCAGATCTGCAACCATGCGTTGGGTACCGTAAGAGCTGGTGCGTTAGAACCTGAGAATACTGAGAGCTTTTGGGCTCTCTCTGTAACCTGCTCAGCCAAGGATGTTGCTATATGTCGGGTTACAAGCCCTTCCTCTGGGCTTGTATGGGGACCATGGTTTAGATCAATGGGGAAAAGAGGAAAATAAAATAATAACCCTGGTAGAAACATCTTAGTTTGGCCAGACCAGGAGCCTGGAGATCAAAAGGGTTGGACACATTAAGCAGATTTCACTGAAACAGGGAAAGAACTGGTATATGGCTTAAGGTAATGGGCTGTCTTGCCCAGATTCTGGTGTTTAACACAAAGTGGGGAAGAAGGGGGGAAAAAAAGGAAATACATACTTGACCAACCTTTAATTCTTTTCCAATGCAATTACAGTGCTTGGGTGAAAAGAGGTATCCCCCAGCTAGCCTTCCGTAGCCTGAACATGGAAATAAATTTCATTTTCCTGTGGCAGTTCACTCCAGCACATCCTTAAACAGCTGATTTCTCTATCTTGCTTGTTAACAAATATACATAAATATAAAAATTTAAACAAAGACACACCAAAATCTGCACACAAGTATATAGCTAGAGGGAAGAGTAAACCAAGTTGATTGGAGAATATAAAGTGATTGGAGAATATAAAGTAATTGGAGAATAGATGCTTCCATAATTTTTCTTATTTGCAATTGCAGGGAGAAACCTTTCAAACATGGAAAATACCCTGTCTTTTAGATTTTGTTCCAGAGCTTGTCATTACAGAACAGTTTCTCAAATATCAAGTAAAACTAAGCTAAAAAAAAAGGGTTACTTCATGGCATTCCTTCAAGAATTTTGCATAGTGCAATGAGAGCAGGCTGCCATTCCCTTACATAAAACTGTGACCTAAGCCAAGGAAATGAATGTCGGTAGACATAGTAGTTAATACACTGTCTATTGTTCTGATACTCACCGAGCATCCCCATAAAATTAAGTGCATTTCTATGAAGCCATCACAATTTCTTTTTTCTTTTAGCTGCACTAGTGCTAACTGACATGTTAGGGCGGGAGTTGATTATGCAGCTTACGGGGTGAATTGGTTTGTATCCAGACATAAAATGAGTTGTCTTGCAGAATGATATAAGGGGATTTAACTTTGCTGAGTCAAATTTCAGTAAAATAAATAGACCCAGAGGGTCAAGTGTATTAAAGAAACTGTGTCACTGTAACAAAACTATATTGCTAAACAGGTTTCGGGATAGAGTTTGAGGTTTCAAATGCATAAATCTTAGCTTTCTTATTCCCATGACAACATGAACCACACCAGATCTTTTAAACCCTTTATTAAAGACAGAAAAAAGAAGGGACAGAAAGAATAACAAAAATTTGGAATGCAGAAAATTAAGACTTTCATTTAAAAAATCTCTAGTTTCCATTCGCTGTTAAGAATCTGTATGAGGAAAACACCATTGTTTAACAGGCTTCAAGAGACAGTAAGAAAGAAAATTTGTTGTTGTTTTTATTTTAGAAAAGAGAGTTACTCGGTTCACTGAGATAGGCTGGAACTGCTACAGGAGCTGTTGTCCTTCCCTGGAGAGGGAGGCATATGACCAAGGGACAAAGATGGCACAAGAGCTACAGGGGAAGGGAACTCAGCCTCTCACTCTGATGTTGGCTCTGAATAGCAAGTTCATTGCTAGAAAAACTCCAGCACAGCATATTATCTGCTGGTCACACAGAAACATGGAAATTGCAGCAGAGCTCTGCTCTCTGTAAGACAGCTTTTTGGAAGCTCACTGCTAGCACCATCATGGCAGCTCTCCAAAGGACGTAGCTTTACCATCTCTTCTTAAACAGAAAACAAAGGGAAACACATGTGAAAGAGGAAAGACCAAGGGAGGAAAGGAAAAGCACAAACCAGGGGGCTGTGATGGTCTCATTCCAGGTGTTGTTTAGAATTTAGCCTACACAAGTGGAGGTGTGAAGCCACCTGGATTCCTCCTTCTGGCCCAATCCTGTCTGTACATCTTTCATGTTGATAGTAAATGCCCAGTGCAAAGGAGTCACAGTAAACTGCCTGCAGGGGATGGGCCAAATGATTGCAACGATGCTGGGCTGTGCTTCCGCTGTCTATCTATCCTAGAATCATAGAATCGTAAGGTTGGAAAAGACCTCCAAGATCATCAAGTCCAACCATCAACCCAACACCACCATGCCTACTAAACCATGTCCTGGAGTGCCACATCTATGCGTTCTTCGAACACCTCCAGGGATGGTGACTCCACCACTTCCCTAGGCACCCTGTTCCAGTGTCTGCCTCTTTCAATTAAGAAATTTTTCCTAATATCCAACCTAAACCTCCCCTGCTGCCGCTTGAGGCCATTTCCTCTTGTCCTCTTGCTAGTTATTTGGGAGACCTCCCTACAACCTCCTTTCAGGTAGTTGTAGAGAGCAATGAGGTCTCCCCTCAGCCTCTTCTTCTCCAGATTAAACAATTCCAGTTTCCTCAGCCACTCATAAGACTTGTGCTCCAGACCCTTCACCAGCTTCGCTGCCCTTCTCTGGATGTGCTCCAGCAACTCAGCATCCTTCTTGTAGCCCAAAACTGCACACAGTATTTGAGGTGTGGCCTCACCAGTGCCGAGTATAGGGGCACAATCACTTCCCTCATCTCCCTGCAGTTTGGGTCAAATTTTGCCTCCTTGCAGCTGGCTTACCAGGTTAGGGGCACCAGAGAGGCAGAATAGCCCATCCTCTCATGATTTTGCTCATCAGTGAGTTTTACTCTCCAGTATATCAATTTTGTCCCACTAATTCTAGTCTCACACTTTTCTTCTTTACTGGACATGATTCTAGTGTAGTCCTTAGGGCTTATCACTGGGTCTTTTTTTTTGCTTGAAAAAACTGTCGTTTTTTCTTTAGTTTTTACTGACCTTTGCAAATTATTTTATGTAACAGGCAGAGCTGTACACTGGTCACCTTGAACTATTTAGAGCATAGGCCTTGGCACAGCAGGATCTAATTTTTCTTGTTTGCAAGGACATTTCTTATCTTCTCTAAGGAATGAAAGTCTGTACAGTGGTCATTAAAGATATTAGAATGCTTTTTATGAGATTAAATGTTTCAATCCTGTTGTCCTAGCTAAACAATATGAAATTGTATCATTCAGGGCTTTTTGCTTGACACACATTCTCAAGGGGAACTAGTGTAAAACAATTTAGACATGTCTGATGTGTCTGACAGGCTGTAGGGGAAAATGTGCTGTGCTTAAAAATTTTGATGTCTTCTGTGAAAAAGTCTAGATCTCTCAAGTTTGGTACAAAGACTTAAAATCTGATAGAAGATAACATTTGTGTCAGGGACGTGTTGTTTTTCTCTTACATGAAATAAGTGTATGAAAAGTCATGGTACATGTTTAATAAAGATGAGTTTGATTTTAACAGCAAACTTTCCTAAAGATCCCATTTGCTCTGAATAGGCATCTGCTGCTCTGAGCTGTATGAGGTCTAGGCACCCAAACGGAAAGCAGGGGGTCTGCCTTCCTGTGGTCTCAGCAGCCCTGTTGTTGGAATCAAGAGCTCAGAGGACAGAGTTGTTCAAATGCACTGTGGAGAAAATGTCAGACAGATATACTGGATCCCAGAGCTGTGGCTAGATGAGGAATGGGGTTGGGAGGAGGGATTGGGGAGTTAGGGCGGTCCAGCCAAGTAGGCTGGGAGCAAACAATGTCATACTGGGAGCGAGAAGAGAACTAATCAGGTTGAGAGATCCGGAGCTGGGATCCACTGTGACTTGCTGTAAGAGGAGACTGGGTCTGGGATGAAGTGGGGAAAGCAAACAAGGAGGATGGCGGGAGGCCGGAGGAGATACAGGAGCTTACATTTGGAGCATACATGTACCTGATTACTGCCACCTCAGCTAAGAAGCAAATCTTTGGTTCATGTTTCTCACCAGTGCCCATCAGCGATCCTCTTCTGGGAGCGCTTTACTCAGAGGATGACAACCTGTGACTGGTAGTGCCACTCCATTACCTTAAGTAGCAGAAATATGTGCTAATTCTGCAGTTCTCAGTCTGCTGAGGAAAATGAGGTATCGTGATGAAATTCATCTCTTTACAGCCTATTTTCATTTTTCTACCTTTTTTCTGTTTAAGAAAATAAATAAATTGTTAAAGAACATTAACAAGCTTGCTAAGTCAATAGAAAATAGCAGAGTCAAATAAATTATGTTTATTCTGTTTAATTAATTTTTCCTGATGTGATATTAGGAGCTTATCTCCCTGTCTTATCCCTGTGTAGCCTGGTAAGTAATTTGCCCAAACTCATTTACAGCAGAGAATATGCTAATACAACATAAATATTTCTTCAAGTATGTCTTTTTTCAAATGTCTTTGCTACGCAGGCTTATTGTGTGCTCTCTGTGAGTTAGTGCAGTGGAAAAACAAGAACGCAACTATGCAGTCATCCTGATTTATCTGTTTCGTACATGTGCCTACTGCCCTCGCATTTAATCTCGGTTGTTTCCAGGCTCTGCACTCTAGTCACAGACTGCCTTTCCATCTCTGCGTAGTATCTAGAATATTTTGACTTACGGAACAATAATGCCAAGGCAATTTCCCCAAATATTTACAAAATATAAAGGACCCTTTGCTCGCTCAGGGGAGTATCCTAACGCTGCCTAAGAGGAAAATGAAAAGTTAATAATATTTTTCAAAGGAAAATAGGGGCCCATGTTTGTGTCTTGGCTCACATTCCCTCTGTCTTGCCTGTTCAGCTTATGTGAGCTATGGCCGAACCTGCCAGATCAGCCTAGAAAGACAAGGTCTCATATCAAAAGTCATTGTTTTCACAGAGATTAAATTAATCCAATATTAATCCAAGAAAATTACTGAAATTGTTGAAGAGCCTTAGCTGTTCCTAAGGCTAGCGGCTGCTCCACCCAATCGACAGCCTGCACAAGAGCAGAGCTGCAGTGGGAATCCGAAGGAGAAGTCATCCATTAGCAGATAATAACAAAAAGTACAAGTTGCCCTGTTGTTCTCTGCCGTGGGGACTCTCAGTGTAGAGCTGGCTGTTGCGGCCATTGGACCAGGGTGTGGGAGCTGGCGGGGCAGGGCAGGGCAGGACAGGCAAGCACGCCGCTTTGTCCCCAGTCAGTGTTGGGAGCTCATCTCCACCTCTTATGGCTGCCCAGCCTGCTAGGGAATTAACCCAACCTCATTTACAGCAGAGAATATTCTAAAACGGTGCAAGTGTGTCTTCCAGTCTATAATTGAATGCTCTAATTATAACAAAATTGAATGTCATAACAGATATTGCTTCGTCACGGCTGTGTTCTGGGACCCGTGGCCTTCATCATGATGCTTCCACTGCATAAAGGCAGGATACTTTATACAACATGATTTCACTCAAGGAACTGTTGCATGATTAGGTGCAATGTGTACAATGCACGCCTATATTATTGGTGAGGCAAGCGTGAGGTGGGGTTTCTATCCCCTCGCTGTCGGCCTCGCAAGCACCAAGCGATCCAGGCAGTGACATTTCAGTGAAGGTTTTGATTCCAGAAAACAAGCCTGTTCTTCAATGCAACCCCATGCAGAAAAGTGTGTAAATGCACACTAAACTTACCTTTAGTAGGTGCTTAAAAAGAAGGCAGACATTTAAGAGCCTGTTCTGAATAAGGCTCTTTACTTCAACTGCTATATACATATAAATACATATGGGCTTTGGTGGGCAGACTCCCAAATTTAAAAAAAAAATATATATATATTTAGTTGTTTAACTTGAAGAACAACCTAATTTTGGAAATGAGGTTAAACCTCTGTGAAAATAGTGAATACATTCTCATTATGAATACATGTGAGAAACACTGATGCTCCTTTATGGAGGCAGATATCTAAAATAACAGCAATCTGTACTCAAAACACAGACACATGCTGCTGCTCAGGACATAGGAATATATATAGCACAAGAAGGTGGAAAAAATTCACGAGATACCATTGAGGAATCTGGGCTATGTGTGGGTCTGATTTTATGAGAACTGCAGAAGAAAGCCAAGAACAGACTACAGAGTTTGGCTTTAAAAAAAAAGCATAGAAATAGTGGGTTTGTGTTAAAACTTGACGAAGAAAATGACTGGGAATTGTAGCAGAGGTGATATATCCCGAATGTACTCAATGTCACTGGAGTCTGTGTTCCCTCTTACATCAACAGCGTCACCTCAAAAAGCACACTGAGATCTAAGCTCAAACTTAACAAGCTGAAGCTGAGACAACTTGGTAGATCACTCAAATGAAAAAGGACTACTTATTTTATAGAGATTACTAACCTTGCAGATCAACACCAGATTGCACACCGAAATATTTATGGTTAAGCAGCAGAACTCTCTGTAATGCAGCACCATTTGATTAGTTTCCTCATTCAGTCTAGATAATAAAAAACAAACCATCCTTGCTTATGACGCCAGTGGGCTCCAGATAGCTTTGAAGATACATGAAAGGCAAAACCCCTTTAATCAAGGATCATGTAATTTCCACTCTAACATGACTACCTGAGTCCCACACCTGCCAGCTCTTCTTGGCATGGACTCTCTCCCCAGTCTATTGTAACTGCGGCAATCACGTGGCAGTGCCTTGGCAACGGGCCCTCGGCTCCTTGAAGCAATTGGCAGAGTGCTTTAGTCTGGACATCAGCTACTCTCTGGAGCAAGAGCTCTGTTTTCCTTAGAGTTCTTGGGAGATTTTTTTTTTTTTTAAATAGATTGAGAAATTTGATTTCTCACCATCAGGGTTGGTTTTTTTGGGGGACGGGAGTAAATATGAAAACAATGGACACAACAGGGCTTTGAGCGACCTGGTCTAGTACAAGGTGTCCCTGCGCAGGGCAGGGGGATTGGAACCAGATGATCTTTAAGGTCCCTT
>JAAGAY010006988.1:0-14421 GCA_011801015.1 Ardeotis arabs
TGGGGCTGTTCAGCCTGGAGAAGAGGAGGCTCCGGGGAGACCTGATAGCAGTCTTCCAGTACCTCAAGGGGGCCTGCAAGAAAGATGGGGAGAGGCTGTTCAGTAGGGCCTGCTGTGATAGGACGAGGGGCAATGGTTTTAAAATAGAGGGGGGTAGATTTAGATTGGACATTAGGAAAAAATTTTTCACCATGAGAGTTGTAGATCACTGGAACAGGTTGCCCAGAGAGGTGGTGGATGCCCCATCCCTGGAAACATTCAAGGCCAGGCTGGATGGGGCTCTGAGCGACCTGATCTAGTGGGGGATGTCCCTGCTCCTTGCAGGGGGGTTGGACTAGATGACCTTTGAAGGTCCCTTCCAACCCTAACCATTCTATGATTCTATGATTCTATGAATAAGGATGATGGCATTTATAAACACACTCCTCTCACAAAATGAATAAATTTAAAATGAAGCATAACTACCTGTATAGTTGTTCATGAAGATGCATTTACATTTTTAAAATGTACGTGGAATTTGTAATTAGTTTACACATATGGAAAATAACATGACAATTTTTGGAATTGTTAAGCTATCCAGGCAAAAATTACTAAGTCACAAATTGAAAAATTTACAACATAAGTTTGTAAACAAAATATTTTCTGTATTTTATAGCCACATACTACGCTGTAAATAAGAATATATAATGCTGTAGTTCTGTCTTCTACTAGAAATATCTGGTAGGTTCAAACAATGAAACAAATTATCAAGTATGTCTGGCAATTGTTAACAGGCCTGATTCAAAGAACTGCAGAAAAGGAATTTATCTATTACGATTTTGCCTTCTTGAATTTGTTGTTCTGGCAGTCATAACATTACCTAAGCATTGCTTTATTCCTTCCCCCTCTGAGTTTTACTGGAGTGTATATTTTAAAAGATGATTCAGACTCCGTTCATGAATAAAATTAATGTGTAAACTGGTACATCGGTAGCACAAACCTTGCCATCCTGTCATAACCACCCTGTCATAATTAATCTCACCTTGGTATAGGGAAGATCAGAATACAAGATTAGTAGCAGGATAGACATCTCCTATGACACTTAAGTTGGAATAAGAATAGGTCATTGTTTTCAACTCTGGAGTTTGTGAAGGACATCTCCTCCTTGTTTTCATCTCTGTTATCAACACAACACAATATTCTGTATTGTGACAAAACTTGGAAATTTTCTATACAAACACTACTTTCTGTAGTAATGATAATAAACAACGGACTAGGTTCTGATTTATGGTTGTACAAATAACTGATGAATTTTATCTTGTATAATGATATTCAATGATTCTATCATGACAGAGCAATGACAGCAAAACTAGATATATTTGAACCTAACCAACCACAGTCTGAAATGACTATAGAAAAAATGTGTGCGAATTTTAAATCTTTTCAGTAGATGTTGAAGATGTATTGATTAACATTAGATGCCGACTAAGAGCCACCTAATAGAATGCAGTGATCTTCATACAATAACAAAATGCACTGTTGGCCTTAAGATAGTGCCTACTTAATCCAGGACTGCGTGAGATGCACCAAACAAGGTGGGGGGCTGATAAGAAAGATGAGGAGAAACTTCTTAGCAGGGCCTGTTGTGATAGGACGAAGGGTTCTAAAATCCAGGGTGGTAGATTTTTTACAATGGGGGTGGTAGAACACTGGCACAGGCTGCCCGGAGAGGTGGTGGATGCCCCATCCCTGGAAACACTCAAGGCCAGGTTGGACGGGGCTCTAAACAACCTGATCTGGTTGGAGATGTCCCTGCTCCTTGCAGGGGGGTTGGACTAGATGGCCTTTAATGGTCCCTTCCAACCCTAACTATTCTACGATTTACATTAACAAGTAACTCAGGACAATAGGAGATGATGATAAGATATAAGCAGTTTGGGCTGAGGCTTCTACAGCTACAGTAATTGCAGTTTGGATTTGCATCTTATTTCACACTCAATTTAGTCTTCCAATTTTACTTCAGACTAGATTTAGCCTTGAGTCTTCAAATACAATCTTCCCACCGTTCATGTGGTTCAAAGCTGTCCAAGTCATTACCTTGAGACATGTGTGGTGTCCCCATTAGGGGACATTATGTGTTGAAGCCTCTTTGGTGTGTAGCTGAAAAAGAGGTTACCATTAAACTTCCTCAGAAAGGAATTAACACAAAAAATATTCTATGAATCAAACCAATAGAAGGCAAGTGAGGACAAAAAGCAAATTTGCTTCAGAACTGCACCACTACTCCAAACTAAACTGCAGACTTGCATTTGCTGCATGTATAAATAGACTTGCATCTAAATCTTGCTTCTGCAGAGACGAATTTGGAAAAAAGTGCCTAATACAGAATCCAAACAACCTAGAAGGTGTCAGCATATCAAAATGGGAACTGAAGAATTCATGAGCTGCATATGCTAATTCATATAATTAAGGTCACCTCACATGACTGCATGCCTATAAGCACCTACAAGTACTAAGCCGCAAAACTAACAACATGTCTATTAACACAAGATTGTTCAAAAAAGTTGCAAGTTCTCATTTCCATGGCTGCAAAAAAAGTGTCTTTTAAGCAATAGCTTAATGGTTCTAGAATGAGAAAATATGTTTAATTTCAAGGTGGGGAAAAAAAAAAAAAAAGAAAGAAAAAGAAGGCAGCTGCAATTAGAGGTCTTGGAAACAAAGACAGAAAGTTAGTGAACTATCTGACTAAGACATTGGAGAAATAAAAGACAGCCAGGGTGAAATTAAAGCATTGTGAACTGCAACTGGAATTAAAAGATATCTCAGTAATCAACTAAATACAAGTGCACTTTACTACTTTGCTAAAATGGACTGAAGTATCCTTAGTGTAATAATATTCAACCATTCAAAATAACAGTAGCTACACTGAGCATATAGCACACTGTAAACATTGGAGAAAATGGTATTGTTCAACTTCACGAATCACTGGTTTTGGAGTATTCAACTGGAGTCGAGGCACTTAAAAAAAAAAAGAGTATGATTTTCTTAACTCATTTCATAAGCTACCTTCAAACAAAGTTCTCAAAAGCTTTTTTGGCAACCTCTGTCAGCACGTATGAATGACAAACTGGTGCCACTGGCAACACACAATCCACCTTCTATCTGACTGCATGAACTCTAAACTCAGTATTTCTCAAACATCACAGTTAATACGAATGGAGAAAGCAATATAAAGAACACTAGTCTTTCTTACAACAAACTTTTTAAGAAATAGAAATAAATTCCTATTTTTCCCTCTCTACTGTGAGACAATACAGTTCCAGTATTTAACCCACACATCTCCAGCTTGAATTGAAATTCATCTTCCTTCAGTTGCCATCACAGTCATGGCTTTTAAAAAATGCAATAGGAGATGTGGAATCACTGTCTCTGAAAGATATGTTTCCCACAGCAGCTATTTCTGTTTTATTTGTAAACTCTTTCATCGTTTACAAAGTCATGATAGTATCACAGCTCAAGTTGTGATTCAGACATTATACTTAGACTTGAGTGCTTTAGAGTTGTTTGATTTTTAGCTTCATTGAAAGATATTACTACCCTATGAAACATTGTTGAAGACAACTGAGTTACCTGAAATGAATCTTACTCACTGATTCCCGTGTACAAGTTTCTTAACTTCTTCATTAAACACACAGTGAAAAGAGAGTGTGGTCAAAAATGCTGAATATAGAAATCAATGTTCTTTCACTGATATATCTTTTCAAATAGGTGAATAGACTAGACAAAATTAAAAAAATAATTAAGAGATACTACTATCAAATTAATTCATTAATTTAAAATGTGCAGGTATTAGTAATAATTGATTTGTGTACTTAATCAGAATAACCACTACAATAACCTAATATTTCACAAACTGTACTTTCTAGTGCATGTTCTATACCCTGTCCAGAGATCTGAATAATCAGGACAACTTACTTTCCGAACCGGTGCCAAACTGAAGATTTCTATGCTGGAAGTCTTTGTTATTTTGAAATGAACCTTAACAGCTAAAGGTGGCAAGGATTTAATAGAATAACGCTTACTAAAGACAGTCCAGAGGACAGCTGAAATCAGACTTAATTTGAAAATCACTGTCCATAACTGATGTCATGTTAGGCAACACTTTAGAACCTCTTCATATTCACCTACAACTGCAGCATAGGTAGCATTATTTCAGTTTCACACTACAAAAATATTAATTAAAATAAGCACAGAACAGCCAAAATTTAGCACAGATTTACATACACTTTGAAATAGTTCGAGTTTTTTGATCAATAATTCCTGAACTACTGCTAGGAGAAACAAAAAAAAAAATAAATTGGGATAACCACAAGAATACTTACAGAGAAAAATGGTAAGAAAATGAAGGAACTGAATGATGGAAGATCTGAGTAATGACAGAAGCAACAAATTACATATTCTATCTGATTTGAATGTATCATTCATATTAGACAAAAAGTTAAAACAAGAATAAGCACTGGGCTTTTTGAAACTCTGTAAGGGGAAAGTAGAATACAGATAGCCTGGAAAATGTAAGAGAAAAATACGTTGAACAAAAAAGTCCTATGCAGGATCTACTACAAAAAGTTACAAAAGAAGAGAACGAACAGCTTTCGGGAGGAAAAAGAAGAATTCTTGGTATCAGTAATTGTCATCAGCTATCTAGGGAGAACTGTCATACAGACAGTCTGAAATGCACATCATAACTAAGGGAGTCAGGTCAGGGAAAAAAAAAAGTAGATATGCAAATCATCAGCATAAGTTGACAGCAAAGTTGTAGAAAAGCCTCAGATCACCCATGAATAGGATGGAAAAGGAGAAGTAAAAAAGGACCAAGAGCCCCTGTGAGACTGGAAGAAAGGGCAGAATAGCTCTCAAAAGAGACAGTCAAGGGCAATGCAAGTGGCAGTGCAAAGCACAAGACTGTCATGTATCAGGAAAACAAGAAAGGCCAGAATATTAAGGAGGAAGTGATCATTACCAGGAGCTACAGCACTGGAAAGACAAAAGAAGATAAGGTTCTTAATATTTCATGGTTGTGCCTTCCAGAAAAGAAAAAAAAAAAAAACAGTAATTATACAGATCTCATAATCCCCCTACAAGCATACAATCTATGCTACTATAAAGAAGCTATTTTTACTGGATTTTAGTGGGCTTATTGAATACTAGTTTGTCCTCTCTTTCTGCCCCAATGTTTTTTACTGGATTTTAGTGGGCTTGTTGAATACTAGTTTGTCCTCTCTTTCTGCCCCAATGTTGTGTTTGAATTTAGGTACTATGTTTCACACAGTGGAAGAGAGTTAAAAATTATATTGAAAGGTTATTAGTTTTTCTATGTAGGACACTTAAAAGCTTTGCCACTAAAACAGTCTGCTTTGAAGCAAATCAGGTTAATCTACACACTTCAACCTATTACTGTTCAGTGTAGTAGAACGTTCTGCAGTACATAGATGAATTTTGTCATTTATATGTACTAATTACATATGGTAGAGAGGCTGCCCTGTTTTGTAAAACAGTATCTACTGTAGATTTCTGATGTTCATGTCTATTTCATGGTAATTTATTTTGTTTCTTACCTGGATGGAGCTCTGCTATGCAGAAATTTATTATGCACAGTAATATAAACCATATATTCAGTATTATTTCCAATTTTGTTGTTCATTTACAGAAGTAACAAAATGCTTACATTTTTATTCAACTGTTCATCTTACATGTACTAGAAACATTTCTGACTTGATTTTAAATTTTTACTGTTCAAAGTTGGAAACATCACGCATTCGCACATTAAGGTAATCTTTATCAACTGTGTGTTAGCTATGGATGTTTTAATAAATTTGATACAAGGAACCAGAAAATTGTACATGTTAGGATTATTTTACATTTGTTCAGGTTTTAACAACAATGAGACATCAGAAACAAAACAAAAAAAAAACAAATGGCAAACACCAATGACCTGTGTACCTAACAGGAGCTTGAGAAAACAGAACTGATTAGATTCCAGTTTTAAAATACTAAACTAAAAAACTTGATTTTGTAGTGTTGTCTCTTAAGACACCTAAGTGAAGCTCAACGAGGAAGGGCTCAGTGGGAAGGAGCAGCTCTGTCCTGCATCGCAGGGGTGCCCTGCAAAATTCCTGTTGTGCTCCAGCTCCTTGGGAACTGTGAACTACACACCGACTCCACATTCCTGCGCACAACCTACTCAGGGGAGTACCTGCACCCATGACACAAAGCCAAGCACAAACAGAATGCAATAGTGTTGTTTCCAGTAATTCTCATGTGTAAAGAACATTAGGGGTAGAAGAAAACTGAATCTGTAAGCTCAAAGAAGTTTCAAATAATGGACTTGTAATGGACTGCTTCCCCTGTTTCTTTTTCTTTTTTTTTTTTTTAATTAGTACCTAAATGAAGAAAAGGTGAAATGTACAAGCATAACTTACACTGAATCAACTTTAACTGAACACCCTGCAAAGACAGTGACAATTATTTTGCCATATTGCATAAAATGATGGGTTTGAACATTTTTTTCAAAGGTTGAAAGGTTGAAATCACAATAACAATCTTTTTAAAGTAATGAAGGAAGCTTACTGTCCTCACTCTAAGTAAAATATGTGTGGCTGTAAAAATCACACAGCTGACAGTGCTCAATAGCTTGGATCTGTGCTTCTTCATGCATCATCAAGGGTACTTTTCATCAACAGATCAGCTTGTCATGAACATTTGCCCTGAAGACAAACTTACGGTTATGTATCACTACGGTCGTCATTTGGCTTATAGAATTTTCCTTGTGTGGAGCTAAAATTAAGAAGTTTCCTTGACTTGCACATACTAGTTTTAGATTGTTATATTGGTAGTTATGAAGTGAAATTTAATAACTGAAAATAAACAGCATGTTACACAGACACTGGAACAATTTCACTGAGATAACCCAGAAATAACTGAACTAAAACAGGTTACAACTCCTAACAATAATGTATGTAGAGAATGACCTACTTTTCTGAAGCACCGATATTACTTATTTTAAGCATCTGACTTAAGTGAATCTGTGTGAGTCAGGCTATGAAAATAACAGAACTAAATCTCCATAGCATTGGGTAGTGGTACTATGGGAGGTGATCACTTAGAGGACTTAAGTCAGACCTAAGTCAACTGAGAGAATACCTATTCAATCAACAGAAACTGCAGAGCCCCATTTTCGGAGAACAGTCATACACTCAACAGCAGTTGAAAAAATAGTCAAAAGAGATTAAAATCTGACATATTTAACTAACCTAGCCTACTCTACTGAATATCTGGGATAATAGTAAAGCGCATTAATAAAGCAAAAGGGTTTTTGAACAAGACTTATTTCTTTCTTGTGGTCTTGCCCACATATCCACATGAAGAGGAGATATGACTATGCAAAATCTCCCCCATATAAGCAGATTTCCTACAGAGGAAAAAAAAATAAAGTCCACATACAAAGACAGCTTTATGAAATCCTTCACATCTGGAGTTCCACAGCTGCTTTAGGACAACATAGGCATTATGCTGCTGCTGGAAAGGTAGTTTCACCTAGCTCACTGCCTTGCACATATACAATTTAATTTATGCCAACATAAAGGGTTATGTAGCCATGTAGGGAGCAAGACCATTAAACTGATTTAGGTGAAAACTTACTCAACAGAGAAAAGTTGCATTAGCTCAAAGCAACAGTGAAATCACAGCACGGATGGACAGTTCAGCATGCCAAGGAAACTCTAACAGCTCACTTACCAGAAAGACATTCATCTTTGCCATTCTACATGATTCAGCTCATTGTGGGAGAGGAAAGCACGAGATCAGTGTAAGGAAAGTTGTAATAATGGACAACAGCATATGTGGAAGCAAAGGCAGAAATATCTATTAGTAGTTGCTTCATTCAGATGTCTCAGGTAGCAAACGTGGACACATATCTTCCAATCACTTGCAAAGAAATTCCCTTTTGAAAACCACGTGTGAAATTCTCAGTTCCTGGCATTCCAATCTGCACATGCATAACAGATATGAAGCAGCTACTCTTAATATATACTCATTTAAATTATGTCAAATTTGAATCACAGAATCGTTTAAGTCGGAAAGGACCTCCTGAGATCATCCAAGACCATCCAGTCTAACCATTGTACTAAAGCAAGGGCCACCTAGGCTGGGTTGTCTAGGACCATGTCCTGATGGCTCCTGAATACCTCCAAGGATGGAGGTGTCACAAATCTCTCTAGGCACTTGTGCCAGTGTTTGATAACCCTCACACAACAAAAGTATTTTCTTGCGTTCACATGGAATTCCATGTTTTTCAATGTGTGCCCATATCTCTTGTTCTGTCACTAGGCTGAAGAGAGTCTGGCTGCCTTATCTTCATTTCACATTATTCCTCCCCAGATGCAGGACTCTGAATTTCCCCTTTTTGAACTTCATGAGATTGCTCCCTGCCCAGCTCTCCAGCCTGCTAAAGATGTGCTGTCATCCTCCTGAACACCCATCTGGAGTACCAGCCACTCCCTCCCAGTTTTGTATCATCTGTAAACTTTCTTGTTGCTCTTCACACCCCTCGCAAGATTCAACTCCAGGTTGGTCTTGGCTTTCCTAATCCTATTCCTACATGAGACTCATACTGTTTAAAAATTTTAAAAGGAGTTATTTGAAGAGCTCTAAATCCTATGGAACCAGGTGAGTCAGCAGCCTCTATTTTCCAAAATGCTTCATGCTCTGAAATCCTGACTTTGCATATGTATACAAACAGAAATCTTTCAGCCTTAGCTGTTATTTTGCTCACAAAAGACATTTTAAACTCTCCCCCAAATAAATCTTACTTTTTCAGACTTAGGAAAAGGAATAGAATAAACATAGATTACTAAAATTCTGTGCTCCTTTATAATTCAATGTATTTAAAATAAAAATGGCTATACAAACATTAGGTACAAATTAGAGGAAACATGCTAATACTGGAATATATAATATTGTGGAATGCACAGTGTACTAGGTTGGGCCATAGAATACTATGCAATAAATATTTATACACAGTTATTTTCAGAATATAAGTCTTCTTACCATTTTTTTACAAATATAAACATAATTCAGACACTAAGGGAATATATGTGGACTAGAGATACTCATGTTAAAATTACCTTTGAGACTACAGACAAGTATTATGAAAGTCTGATGTGTATAGGATCTAAAAGATGCACAAAATTAAAGAGTATATGCGCATGGGAGAAAGGCAATTTTCTCTTTTCTTGTACAGCAACATGATTCTTTTTCGGACTTTAGTCTTTAAGAACAACATTAATTCTAACAAAACCTTCCTCTAGAAACAGTGACTACTTTGAAGTAGCAAAGAGGCAAACCAAACTATTTTCTAGCCTGTGTCTAACATTCGATTATCATCCTATAGAGTCATGCATCAAGATCCTAATCAATAAAGCACTTTAGAGTATATGCTTAATTAACTAAATTCATGAGTTGTTCTACTGAAGACAATAAGATTACTCACTTCAGTTTAGCACAAGAGAATGTACTTTATCTCATCCTCTCTGCATTCACAATCAACTCCTCTGTGGCTAAATCACCATCTATTTCAAGAGCAATGGAAGCTGCCTTAAGAACTTGAACCTAGAAAACCCCACAGGCTTCCCTACGTATATCACTGAGCTTTTGTTTTCACAGAATCATAGAATGGTTTGGGTTGGAAGGGACCTTTAAAGGTCACCTAGTCCAACCCCCCTGCAAAGAGCAGGGACATCTCCAACCAGATCAGGTTGCTCAGAGCCCCATCCAACCTGGCCTTGAATGTTTCCAGGGATGGGGCATCCACCACCTCTCTGGGCAACCTGTTCCAGTGTTCCACCACCCTCATCGCAAAAATTTTTTTTCTTAAAGAAGAAATGTATGGCTTTTTATGGTTTTTTTGTATGTCTAAATACATTCCTCATGAAATAGCATTGCTACATGTATTTTTTACACAAATTTAATTCTCACTAGCATTAATGAAAGCTACCAAAGAAAAATGAACAAAAATCAGCAATAGGCAAACATACTTGCAATCCACACTTACACAAAAAACAGTTGATAAAGTGGTCCAGAACTGAATTTGATAAAAAAAGTCCCTTTGAATATTATGAAAGGAATTTTCACTCACTTTTTGCAGAAACTCTGAGCTTCCATTTTGAGATTAGGATTTCCAAATTTAAGTGTCTACAAGCATGCTGTATATTACATAGGTAATGAAGATCCAGTCAACATGCTCAATGGAGCCTAAAAAAAGATTCGGCTAACCAGCCACTCTAAGCTCTAACAAATCTCTCTCTTGGCTCCCCTGACTTTACTCACCAGGTCTCCATCAACTATCACAGAAGCTTAGATATCTACACAGCAATCACAAGCTTACAGTAAGATACCTATATTTTTTCATTTATATGTCAAATTGAACCCTGTCTTCACTGTTCGCAGTAAGCTCACGAGCAGGAAGGCCAGAGACAAGGAACCTCGGAGTTCCACATCCAACAGACCTCTAAACTCAGAAATTGCCATGCAGTCATGAGTAATATGCAAACCCATTCAAAAGCAGGCATTTGTGCTAGATGATAACTTCAATTTTTATAGCGAGTCATATTTAAGCATCACATACATGGAGCTACTGTCCGTTTTACAATTGCTAGTGTAAGCACATATTTCATGAATTTCAGGTAAACACCTACTATACAGACATTTACCCCCAAGAAGTAATCCAGTACTCATCTCTCATGGTCTCCTCCAACCTGCTCTACTGTATGACAGAATTCAAGCAGAGATACCAAAAGTGCCAGGGCTGATTCTTCCCACAAGACCAAGTGTCAATATGAAAATAAAGGCAGGGCTAAGCAGATGACATGTATTAAATGATATGGCCAAGATGCCAAGTAGGAGAGATAAAGGGCTGGCACAGGTATAAAATTGATTTTTTTTTATTTGATAGAGGGAGGAAGTAAACTTTTTTTCCCTAAATCGTTGCTGAGGCAAAGCACAGAAGATACGATGGGGGAAGGTGAGGATACATAACTGCAGATCACAGTTTGGGTGGTCAGTATATGTGCAATGTTTTGTGCAAGACCGTGGTGCAGCTCAGAACAGGACCCACTTAGTTTACTTCCACTGGGAATTTGGGAACTCTGCCTCTCAACAGGAAACTGCAAAATAAGTAAGAACAACTGAAAAACTACACCTGGACGATCAACAAAGAAGTACCAATCATATATATACATCATTACAATTCTACAAACAGCATATGGTTTTCTTCTTTTCTAGGAGAAAATCAGAGAGCTTATATAAATACAAATGAGTGTATTTTAAGGTCACACTGAAAAGCTGAATGATTAAGAAACTTGTTTTTTCTTGATTGTGCACATAATCCTTACGCACGTTAAAGACTGTACATAAAGTTATATATATAGTTCAAGATAAAGTAGTCCAGTTCATTTTTTGACTAACATTCTCACCTTCTTTTCTTTGAATTTTAACTTATTTCAGATTGCAGTTAGCACAAGATAAACAATAAAAGGTCGCTGACTTCAGTGCTATACCACTGAAATATAATTGCCTGCCAAAACAAAGTCCTAATGAGCACAACTCTTGTCAATGGGAGATTGCCTTGGCAACAAAGTTATCCCAGATCACCCCGATCCATGTGGTAAATGGTGATGACACTCAGTTCCCTGACAAAGATTCAAAAAGTATAAAATGACAATTGCTCAAGTTGAAGAGAAGTTGTACGTATCAGGAGTCTATTGACAAAAGAGAAAATACTGACTCGCTGCACACAAAAGGATCTAGAAACTTCCCAAAAAAGGCAGAGTTAGAATAAGGACATTTTCTTTAAACAGAAACATGTTTAGATGGACAGTCTTGCAAGTAACAGTCCTTCTCTCATGTGTTCACATTTTCCCATGGTGTCCAAGAATTAAATTTGAATTAAATAATACTTTTAGATTTACTTTTAAAGAAAATAATCTGAAAAGGTCTTCTTGAATTATAGTGACAGTGTGGTAAGATCAAGGCTGGGTTCAGCAGACAGTAGGACAGTAAATTCTAGCTCTCAGGTAGGAAGTTAAAAAAAGAATCCCCAAGAGAAAACATGAGGTAGCAGAATCAAAAGGAAAGGCGTGACCTGAGTACAGGCTCCAGAGGCTGCTGATGCTTTTGAATCCAGGAGCTGGTTTCCCTGACAGTATATGGCAGGTGGACAAGAAGAGTCACTACCAAGTCACACAGCATTTTTACCTTTATTTCCTAAGAAAATTAAATTTTCACATTCACATCTTATGCCTGGGCAGGAAAGGTTATATCCCACTATACCTGTCTCCTCTACTCCAAAAACTCCAAATCCATTGGCCAGTTTCAATCAAATTGACAACTGTCTAGAAATCTTAAAGACATGATCCTACCCATGTGTTAGTAATTGGATATTAAAAATTCAGATGTCCAGACACTTTTAACAAGGTCACTAAGCAAGACTCTAAAAATAAGTTGTTGTTCAACAAGAGAGAAAGTGTTCATTTAATTAAAAGGACAAAAATAACAGAATAGGATCTGTGTTGCTCACTAACTTACTAAGTGATCCTGAAAATGAATAGTTTGGCAGAGATGCAAAATTATTCAGGATACCTTTTACTGGTAAAAGATAAAGCTGGCTGCAAAAAGTTGTAGAAAGCTGTCAAGTCACTGAATAATAAAATGGCAAATGAAATTCAGTTTGGATATACACACAAAGGGAAAAACTGCAAAGTATACATTTCTGATGTTCTCCTTGACATTAACTACTAAGACAGACAAGCTGGACTAACTACAAAGAGTTACCTGAAAGCACTTGTTATTCAACAGGAGAAAAGGCAGGAGAAATTATAAACACAGAAATAAGAAAAGAAACAGAAAATAACTTCATCTCACACTATAAATGCTCGCCTCTTGAAGACATTTCCACTTAGTATATGACAGAAACAAAATTTATAGTAAAACTATAAAGAATACAGAAAATAAAGATAAGCACAAAAAGTGCATGAAATGGCTTCTATAAGCACAGGTATTTTCAGCTTGGAAAATGAGTGACTACATATAGAGATACAAAACAGTTTTTGAAAGAAGTGATGAAGAAAAAGAATAAAGAATGATTTGACACAATTTCTCATAATCAAAGCAATAGTAGAAATGAAATCAAAAGAACCTTTTGTTAAATCCAAGGAGGAGAATTTCTTTTCACATTGCAAAAAGAAATTGCAAAAACACACTGCCACAAGATGTTTTAAACAGTATATTTTAAAATAATTATATAAATATTTAATAACATTCAATGGGCATTTTAAAATATATATATAACAGACAGAGATTTAATAAAGCTTCTGCGTAGTAGAAGACGGGAGGGTATATACCTTTCCTACTCTTATGCCCTCACTCTAAATGTTTGTTGTTGTCCACTTAACCTAACCTGGTTTGAGAATCTTTACAAATCACATTTTGTATAAAAAAAAAAAAAAAAAGAAAAAACACCAGACCGACTGTGAGAGGTCTTACAAGGACGGGAAAATTGTCTACTTAATATCACAGACTCACTAAGGAAAAAAAGATGTTAGAAATGCCATAAAAATATTCCTGGCCAGGAAAAACTAAATCTGCCTTCAGTAGATGTATTTTGAGTCTCTTGTACCAGGTGGCTTAAGGCTTTGATTGAGACCAGAGTAGTAATAATACCTTCTTGAATAGATCCTCCAGTGTCTGTTGAGAAATGCAGTTCTGTTTCAACTTTAATTGATTTTTTTTTTTTAAATAAATACTAATCACAAGACAACTCTACTGAAAATCAGACTTAAATCCTTCTCATGTTCAGGGAATCAAAATCTCTAATTGATTCTATGTAAAAAATGGAAACAGAGGAAAAAACTATAAGTGCATTTTTGAACATTTCTTAAAATTCAATGACTGGCAGCCAGACAAACAACATTATTACATGCAATCTTTTTTCCCCTCTCTTTTCTCTCATGCTCTTTTTTTTTTTTTGGGGCGGCAAGCGGTGATATTACTTATTTATTAATTATTTATTAATTATTAATTATTTATTTTAGTATGTCCATAGATTTATACCTCTACTTTTCCATTTGGATAAAGAGAAACCTGTGCTTCTGCAGTTTTTAATGAGCTTCAATATGATTTCTGGCTCCTCAGCACTTCCAAAAATGTTTTGGTTTTGTTTGGTGAGAGGGGGCTACGGCAGTTTTCCCCTTTGTCCAGCGGACTCACCAGGCCCAGGGTGGACCCCCTGCTGGCCAGGGCTGAGCCAACTGGTGGCAGAATGTTCCCTGATAACGCCTCTGAGATAACTTATTTAAGAAGGGGAATAAAAAAAAAAAAAAAAAAGGAAGA
>JAAGAY010006989.1:0-14730 GCA_011801015.1 Ardeotis arabs
ACTCTGCCCTGGTGAGACCCCACCTGGAGTACTGTGTCCAGTTCTGGAGCCCCCAACATAAGAAGGACATGGACCAGCTGGAGAAGGTCCAGAGGAGGGCCAAAAAGATGATAAGAGGGATGGAGCACCTCTCCTATGAAGAAAGGCTGAGAGAGTTGGGGCTGTTCAGCCTGGAGAAGAGGAGGCTCCGGGGAGACCTGATAGCGGTCTTCCAGTACCTCAAGGGGGCCTACAAGAAAGATGGGGAGAGTCTGTTCAGTAGGGCTGCTGTGATAGGACGAGGGGCAATGGTTTTAAAATAGAGGGGGGTAGATTTAGATTGGACATTAGGAAAAAATTTTTCACAATGAGAGTTGTAGATCACTGGAACAGGTTGCCCAGAGAGGTGGTGGATGCCCCATCCCTGGAAACATTCAAGGCCAGGCTGGATGGGGCTCTGAGCGACCTGATCTAGTGGGGGATGTCCCTGCTCCTTGCAGGGGGGTTGGACTAGATGACCTTTGAAGGTCCCTTCCAACTCTAACCATTCTATGATTCTATGATTCTATGATTCCTTCCCACGGGCTGCAGTTCTTCATATGCTGCTCCAGCATGGGTCCCTTCCACAGGGTGCAGTCCTTCAGGAACAGACTGCTCCAGCATGGGTCCCCTGTAGGGTCACAACTCCTGCCAGCAAACCTGCTCCAGCCTGGGATCCTCTCTCCACTGGGCCGCAGGTCCTGCCAGGAGCCTGCTCCAGCATGGGCTTCCCACAGGGTCACAGCCTCCTTTGAGCATCCCCCTGCTCTGGCGTGGGGTCCTCCACGGGCTGCAGGTGGATCTCTGCTCCTTCATGGGCCTTCATGGGCTGCAGAGGGACAGCTTGCCTCACCATGGGCTGCACCACGGGTTGCAGGGGAGTCTCCCCTACTTCTTCATTGACCTTGGTGTCTGCAGAGTGGTTGCTCTCACATATTCTCACTCCTCTCTTTGGTTGCAATTGCTGTTGCGCAGTTTTTATTTGTCTTCTTAACCATGTTATCCCGGAGGCGCTACCACCGTTGCCGATGGGCTTGACCTTGGCCAGTGGTGGGTCTGTCTTGGAGCCAGCTGGCATTGGCTCTGTCAGACACAGGGGAAACTTATAGAAGCTTTTCAGAGAAGCCACCCCTATAGCCCCCCTGCTACCAAAACCTTGCCGTGCAAACCCAATACATGAACACATATCATGTAACTTGTATAACACTTAGAGATGCTGTGAGGTACTGAGAGTATTGTTCTAGTTTCTTCATGTCTTCCATTATGCAATTGTACATGAGGTGTTTACTGTGTTAAATAATTTGCTTAAATACCTTGTTAAATAACCATATGGGCAGCTAAGTATTTTAGAAACTTGAAAAACTTTTTTTTTTGGTTGAAAATTCTTACATATTACCTCATCATGTTCATTTAAAGTAAATCTAGGATGATATTTTCCACGGATAATTAATTTAATGCCTCACCTTTCTGGTTTAATTCAGGATCCTTGTATTCTCAAGATCGAATTCTTCAAGCCATGGGCAATATAACATTGGCATTCCATCTTCTTTGTGAGCGAGCCAACCCCAACTCTTTCTGGCTGCCCTACATCCAGACACTCCCCAGTGAATATGACACTCCTCTCTATTTTGAAGAAGATGAAGTGCAGTATCTTCAGTCAACTCAGGCCATACATGATGTTTTTAGCCA
Organism: Ardeotis arabs; assembly: GCA_011801015.1. NCBI lineage: Eukaryota > Metazoa > Chordata > Aves > Otidiformes > Otididae > Ardeotis > Ardeotis arabs. The sequence goes on from JAAGAY010006989.1 coordinate 1,708, forward strand.
ATATAAAAATACAGCTCGACAGTATGCCTATTTCTACAAAGTTATTCAGGTAAGCATCTTAAATGTAGTATGTATTATATGCTGTTCTCATGATTATTGAGGAAGGTGTGAAAACAGTGGTGCCAAATAATAGAGCAAGTATATTGCTCTTAAAGGTTGTAATCATTAAAGCAATTTCCTGCTGTTTTTTGAACTGCCATTAAAATTTCACAGTTCAGTAGGCTTATGAATATATAAGAATGTATTTAGTTGGAGTGATTACTGCCCTTTGTTTGGCATTGGGTGAGGCTTCATCTGGAATACTGTGCAGTTTTGGGCCCACCAGTACAAGAGACATGTTGACAAACGGGAATGAGACCAGAGGAGGGCTATTAAGATGTCATTTGCTTCAGCCCTTTTTCTATACAAGGAGAGACTGAAGGAGCTGGTTTTGTTTATTCTGGGGAAAAGGAGATAAGCGCTGATCCAATTATTGTTTCCAACTTGCTACTGGTAGCCAGACTCCAGAAGTTTGCCTGTGGGAAGTTGGGCTACATGACCTGCAGAGATCTACAACCTATGACTTTCAAAAATGTGTATTTTGCAGTAAACAAAGTAAAATTATATTTGTGGATTGACATAGAATAAAGCCATTGCATATGTTGTATTTCCAGTGACCGTGGATTAACTGTTGTTTTCTATTGTATTTAACATCATTATTTTGATTGCTTGCAAATACAAAGATAAAACCATCTGGTAACAATTTGAGTATGGGGAGGCTTGAGATGGGTGAACTTCTTATCATGTTCTGAAGTAATGATTTAAATTGAGTTTCTAAGATGGAACTGTTACTCTGATGTCTAGACATAATTGATGTTGTAAGTGAATGGTGATGTGTTGTTATCAAGGTAGCGCTCAATGTCTAAACATCCAAAGCTTTTTGTGGCACAACCTGTGTAAAAAGCATATGGCTCTACATACTGAATTTCCACAATTATGTGATTTAGAGACATTTTTTTTTGGCCATAGGAGAGGTCAGAAGACATAAAGCAATTCTATTCTCCTTTAACATTATCAGAGTTCCAAAGCTTTTCTATTAACTTTTTTCAGTCAACAAACACAGTGTCAATTTACCGAGTATAAGGAGTGGACTGATAACGTTTTGAAAACTAAAGTAATTGAAAATAGTGAGTGAAAACCAAACAAGATGCACTTCATTTTGAGGCAGGGAGTAAGGTAGGACCAATGGCTTTAATATCTGGAAAGAACAAAATTCTTGCTTCCAGGTGTCACAATTCAGGAAATGATAGTTTAGCCAACTCTGTTTTCTTGCCATGAGCTATTCTAGGCTGCCAGTCTACACGTGACCTTCCAGCTTTTCAGTTTTTGTCTTCAAGTATGCTGCGTGAGTAAACAACCCCTAAATTTTATTTCTTTAGAATATCTTTTTACCCATAAATAGTTCTACTGTTTTTAAAGAGTTATTAGTAGAATATAGTGTATAACATTATCCAATATTTTCAACTGCTATTCGTGCTCTTGCAGTACTTAATCAGGTAGCTAAGCTATCACTATGATTAGTTCCATCATTTTCATTGACTAATCCTGCACTAGTAGTATTGTGTAAGAGATTATGTGGTCACAACATTAATTTAAAAAAAAACCAGAAATACAATTTTACAGAGAAATGAGGTCTGGAATGACACCCTGGATTTTGACTGCCATGTGTCCAGTGTTTCAGAACCGCTTCTCAGTGATTGATGAATCCATGTAGACTGATACTGAAGTGATGCAGGCACAACTGAAGAATGTATATAAAATGCAGTGGTGTAACATCAGTTGAAGCATGAGATATCTATTATGTGAAAAGCAGCTTAAATGTTTGACAACATTTTGTTTCATGTGGCATGTAATCTGTTTAAGGATGGCAAATACATGCTGTTTCTCTTCATTGTCTCTTAAACCTAATCAAAGATCATTTGTATAGCACTTAAGCTAATGTGGTCAGAGTAATGTCTCACTTAAAAATAATTTATATTCCGCATCAAAGTCTGTGCTATTGACTCTTAAGAGTAAGAAAAGCTACAGTTTGAGCAAAGAAAATAGTGTATGTGAGATGACTTTAGGGGGAGACGGTCTTTAGAACCTCAGTGATGGTGATGTGCTGTACGTACATGGTAACAAGCCTTTAATACTCTGCGCTATTATATATTCTATTTTACATTTGCAATTCTGTGGAAGCTGATGTGGAAGCTGATATGGCAGCTCATGGAGGAAGACTTCTCAGTCTGATATTGAGGAGACTGATTCAGTTTGGTTTGATCTGCAGCAATGGGAAACCTTTGTGGAAATAATGTTTAAATAAATGGTGGTCGTCTCTTTGAGATTTATATTGGTATACCCAAGAAAGTGTTTAGTACTGTACTGTTGCCTTTTGTATGAATTTTTAAAATGTAGGTTCAGATCACTTGTGGTCAGAAATCTAGGCCAGATTTTTTTTTTTATTCTCCTGATGAATGCTTTTATTGCTTGTTTTATGTTCTTGTATAATATAGCTGTTGTTTTGTGCTGAATGTGAGCATGAAGGTGGATCAGGTAGGAATAATTTGCTTTCTTTAGAGAATGAGTCATAATAAATATTGGGTAAATTTTAGGTATGTTCTGGTTGTTTGGTGCCATGCTTCATCACTGCCACATAGCCACAATTTCAGCTGAATGTTTCTTTAGTATTCAGTAAATGTCACATTAGGAAGATACATAATTTCAACTGGCTCCAGGAGTGCCAAGTAAATGTACTGGGTACCTGTTTTTGATGAAAACTCATGGAAAAGTTTTTAAACTTTTTGATTTCCGTTTCTGCTTTCAAAAATAAGAGCTTAGAATTTATGAAATGGTGGAGAAAAAAAAGTTCATTTTTTAAAAAAGCCTCTTTCTTCCCTAAAACCATTTTTCAGAAAAGCTGAAATGAATTTTAGTATAATCTTGCATGCACTCATATCATTTTATGAAGAAAGTTGGCCCACAAAATACTAGTGCTAAGGGTAATGTTTTTGGAAAATTCATGAGCATATGGAAAAGGGAAGAAGTGCAGAGAGAAAAATTAATCATATAAATGAAAAAAAGCAAAGCAAAACCACTGTCCTATGAAAGGCAGTGTACTTCGCTGGCTTTATGAATGTGAAAGTTAGATTTTTGTATACTGTCATTTAATTCAATGCCACTACTGCTTTAGCATAAGCATTTCAAGGAAACCTGGTTATGTGACCAGAATTTTGATACTGCCTCAGGTATGCAGACTATTTTTTTTTTTTTTTTAATTTACAAATACACTTTTTGAAATACAAAAATCTTATAACTATATTTACTTTCTTGATAGCTATTCTGATACAAAAAGTAAAACAAGCAGCATCTTGAAATAAAGGGTGTTTTGTTGATATTTGAAGACACTGAAAAAGGGAATATTTTGTGCAGGCAAAATATTTTAATTCCTTTGCAGCATTTTTAGTCTGCAGAATGTTTCTAGCGGCTGAGGGAATAAAAGGGTTAACAAATAATTTTTTCAAATGCTTCATTTTCTTTCAAAATAGATTTGCTAGACTGTTATGAAAATAATTTGGCTTCTGATAGGTGTGCAGTTTTAAACAGTTTGACAAGTGCTGGTCTGTTTTATTTCCCTAGCTTCTCCATAAAGGTGCCTTTCTTAGAACGCTGGAGTTCTCTTTCTCCAAGTGCTTGGTCTGAATGCACATGAAGAATGGGCAGATTTATGCATTTCACAGCTGTTGCAAGCTAAACTGTAGTCTGGTTTGATAAGCAGAAACAGGTGGGATGTTGAGTAGACAAAAATAAACCCTTGAGCATGTTAGCCGTGCTCTATAAACTGCACTGACACCTTTCTAAACATATGTAATTCAATAACTAAAAAATAGATAAAAGTTCTTACAGATGTAGTTTAAAGGTGTGTTTGGCCTCTGCGTTGCTATCAAAATACAGTGAATGGTCAAAAAAGTACTTTCATCGCAGCAGACTTGTAGTTTGCAAGAGGTTTTTGTAGTTTGTTCCAAAGAGAAGTTTTGTAAACTACAGGGTTTTCCTTTCCCCTGGAAGGTATGCGAGTGGCTTCCATTAACATTTATGGGCATTGCATGCCTACTGAAGAGTGAACAGAGCCCAAATATTTATGGCTTAATGTTAAATTTTTTTTTGTACACTGAAATGTGGTATAATAAGCACAAGAGGGAGCCATATAGTTTAGACATTCACAGTGAGATTACATTCCTAAAGAAAATACAACCAAGTTTGAACCTTTATTAAAAGAATATGCAGTGGTCTTTGTGTTTGACTTTCAGTTGCATCTGGGTGCCTGTTTGTAGTCTATTATAGAGAAGTTTTTGTAAATCAAAACGAGACAAGGAGTGCTTTTAGAGAAGGTGGAAGTGCCTGAACTTGCACACTATGGGTCTGAAGCAGTGTTTTATCTTTTCCCCAGGTTAAGTAAAGGCTGTTACTAGTTGCCTTACTAAAGTACAACTTTATGATAATTTTAGTGACCTTTTAAAATCTCTTGAGTAGCAGGTCTGAAACTAGCAGAGCCCATCAGCCAGCCATAGCTTTTGCCATGGTAGCCAGCTGTGTGCATTTGGTGGCACTCTAGGTGTAAGTAGTGTCTGTATGCAGCTGCTCCTCATGCACTGGAAAAAGGATCAGTTTTGCAGGATTGTCCAAGATGGCAGTTTGACATTGATTTAGCCAGTGGTTTTAGCCTATAGGCTCTGGGAAGTTGCCATCCAGTGGACCTTGACAGCCTAGAGAAATTGAGTGACAGTTGGTAAAATTCAACAAGAAGTGGAAAGTCCTGCACCTGAGGTGGAATAATCCCGTGAATATGTTGGGGGCCAAGTTGACCATGACCCAGCAATGTGCCCTTGCAGCAAAAATGCAGCATCTTGGGCTGCATTAGGAGAAGGGTTGCCAGCAGGTCGAGGGAGGTGATCCTTCCTCTCTTCTCAGCAAGGGTGAGGCCGCACCCAGAGTACTGTGTCCAGTTCTGGGCTCCACAGTGCAAGAGATTGGTAAGTTAGAATTTTAGAATTAAACCAAATGGAGAAAGCAAAGTCATCTGTTTAACACTTTAGCAAGTAATTTTTTTTTTTCTACTCAGTTTTATGTTTCTTTGTTAAGTTAGTGAGCAAATACTTGCAAATGCTTTCTTTGCCTTCTGTCAACCTACTGCTACTCAAGAAGGCAGAAGCTGCCCCATGATTCACACCTTTTTTTTTTTTTTCATTTTAATAGAATCTATTTGGTAAAGTCATTAATACTTTTAGGTAGTCTGTTTTGTGTCCCGTGTTCTACAGGAACACTGTCATACCAGTTTTCTGACTAGTGTGTATTGACATCTGGACAGTGCTTGTGAAAGTATTACTGTAGTCCCACTGTGAATACAAATCTTGCAGTAATCTATTCATAGATGTTTTGATCTGTTTGTTTGCACTATTGGATGGAGAACTTAATTTCCTGGAGGCTGTAATCCCTTTTGATCAGATACAAAATTTAATTTATTATTCATATGAAATTTGACTAATTGATTTAGTGTGAATGAAATTCTAAAATCCAGTTATTAGCTGTTAGGCACTGGAATATAATTTTAGTTAGAACATCTTAACATATTAAGTTCTAGATCTCAAAATAATATTATAGCACCTTTAAAATCCGGTATCACATTTGACTCTTCAATATTGGGTGTATTAGGTGAGATTTCACATCTCTAGCTTAATTTTGACACCAGTTTTTGAGGTTGTGATGATACTTTCAATATGACTTATGCTGGTCTTACATTATTTTTCTGTACTGTTTCTAATCTGTCCTATTCCAATAAGCATATGATTTTCCAGGTCAGTGTGAAGTAGAACGTCTGGTCTCTCTCTGTACTTGGCTTTAAGATACCACCATTTAACTTTCATTTGCTAAATAATGTTTGACTTGAATGCAGACAAGTATATACTGCCTTTTAAAACACTCTAATCACATTTGTAAGTTGTTTATTATTTTTAAGTTCATATAATAGAGAATATTCTAATGCTTCTGAAGAATTCAACTAATACGCAGTCAAAAGCAAATGTATTTGGAACCAGGTAGGTCCTTAGGGTTCTCAGTCCTCCCCCCGCCACTTCATTTATTCTCATTGGCATGCCAAGCAAATAGCTTTGTTCAGAAGTGATGTCAGTGACACTGTAAAAAATGAGTGGAAGAAAGATGGCACAGTTGTGAAACCTATAAAAATCTTTTCCATTTGTTTACTTACCTACTATATGTGTCAGCTTAAGGAGAGATTTAAAATTCCATTGAGTGGGCAGTTACAAAGGTAAAAGTGTTGCTATTTAGATTTGCTTTGTCTGAATTTCAATGCCTGAGTTCTGCTTGATCAATAATAAATCAATAGGCACTTAATAATGGAATATATTTATGCCTTTCTGTGTTTTTCCCCTCTGTGAGGGCCAAAATATTGTATTAATCTGTTTTGCTGGCAGCAAACAGCAAAAAAAATTGACTGCATGCTTGTATGTACCACTTAGTGCATCTACCGTAAGGTGGTTTAGACTTTGCAAACATGCGCCAAATTCCTGATTTTTGTGTCACTTCTGGTATATCTCACCCCGGCTGTGATGACAATAACGGCAGATCCTGGGGCTTCGTGGGCCATTCCTGTGGCTGCCCCTCTCCATCACAGAAGCTGCTACAGGCTTTGCTCGGTTGCGTCTGTCCGTCTCAGACAAATGAAGAGCTCAAGTCCTTGCGTGGGTAGAAGGTCTGCTGCCTTCTTCCCCCGTTCCTTCCTCGCCTTCCACAGGAACACAGCGACAGCTCTGGGCTTTGAGCCAGCCGGACACAGGAGGAGGTGTTTGGCTGTTCGGGCAGCATTTGCTCCTCAAACAGCTGTTCCCTATCTCCTCCAAGGAAAAGGTGGCAGGCCATATGGAGGCATCCTGTGGTCCAGATTCAGCCGATGGGCGCCAGTTGGACCGTGCTGGCCTAGATCGAAATACAGGCACGTCCCACTTGGTGTCTGCTATTTCTTACAGTCAGAATATTTTAAAGTTGGAGGAGGACAAACAGGAAAAAAACATATATTTCATTTTAGATATAGATGTTATCTTTCTTTGGACATTCATTGTTAAGGTCTCCTAATCAGTAGGTTTTAATTTATTTTATATTCTGAATGGTTTGGATTGTTATACTTGCCTAAACGCCCTCATTCCTCTAGAGGAACAGAGATGTACTTCAAAGCGTATACGCCAGTGCTAAACAAAATTTGTTTCTGCACAATTTAAACCACGTCTGGGAGAAATAATACGTTCTTTTGTTAGCATTACGGGCTTTTAAAATATTTTTTTGGAAGATGAGGTTCTCAACCACTCTTCTAGTTGAGAATACAGATAAGAGTCTGGTTTTACAGCCAATAGAGTGGAGAGGTTTTTTGTTTGCTTCTCTGTTAGTTGCTTCTTTTTTTTTTGAACTGAGTTGCACTTTCTGGGGCAGTTGAGTTTATTCCCTAGAAATGTTGTCTGTGTTTTTTGTGGAAGTGAGTGCCTCAGCAGACATCAGGAGATCATCATGCACTTATAAGTATACTTTCTCATATAAAGTTTGTACTTATTGTGCAGATTTAATATTTTTCCTGATATAACAGCAGTTATAAATGTTCCATAAATGTAAAATATTATAACAAGCTGATGTTTGTTATAATGGAATACTCAAAGGATGTATTCTTTAAGCACTGCAAAATTATACAGGGGACTTATCTTTGTTAAAATTAGTAATTTAACTAAATTACAAAGTGGATTATCCTCTTCAGTCAGACCCAATGCTAATACTCCACACAGTAGGAGATTGATATGTTGCTAAGTAAACCAAAGTTTATTTTCTTGTACTATGGTTTGAATGTGAGTTGAAGAGGAAGTGCTAAGTTTTTTGTTTTGGGTGTGTGTGTACTATAGTCCCAGTACATCTGGTTCTCGGACTTACAGTGCCCTGTGTGCAATGCCGGTTGTGCAGTGCAGTACGATCGTGATCCAAGCTTCCGCTGAAGTGGCTCCTGATATGAGTTATCTGTAAACTTGAGTAGTCGAATCACAGGTAACAAGACTTTGGCCGTACTGCATAATATTAATGCTTTTAGGAAACTCTTGGGATGTGGAGTGGTTGTGATTAGGAAGTATTGTCCCAGTCCTTTTAAAGCAGTTCAATTTGGACTTTCCATTACAGCATTTTATTTGTGGCTTGTGATTCATTGAATCAGTAGTGGAGCTGCGTGATGAATTTGTGCATGAACATAGTGCATGTGTTGCACTAAACAAAATGAACAAGATAAACCTTGTACCTCAGGAGGACCCTAAAGAGCAAATGATAGGTCCTAGTCTGCAGGCATAGACCTTTGCAAGGAAACTCTTTCCTGTAGCTATCTTACTGTACCTGCATCAGTAAAGTACTACGGACTCAAACTATCAATCTAAGGCTCAACAGGAATACTTAACTTGTATTTCTTGAGGAAAATGTAGATAATGTACCTAGTGTGTCTTTCTGTTACATGAATGCGGATGGGATGAACTGGGGAGGCTGTCATTGCAAAACATGCCCAGTCTCGGGCCAGCTTGCTCTCCCACTTCATTCCTTCAGCCCTTAGTGGGGCTGCATTCAGCTCTAGGTGATTTTGTGAAAGGACAAGAAAAGGTATAGAAAACTTGGTCATTAGTTTAAATGTCATATGTGAGTGCCTTCTTTTCTGGGAAAGATTAGTATTTTAGAATTCTGTATGTTAGGTACTATTCTGTAAATGGAATGATCAAGAAGTGGATGTTAAAAAGTCCACTGCTGTCTTGCCTCTGTTTAATAAAGGAGATGCCACAGGATTGTAGGCAAGGTACTGGTTTGCAATCAGTTGAAAACAATTACTGTGTACTCCATCAGAAAATGGTAATGTCCACTTTGCATGTGAAGTGTTGTCAGTCCTTCAGACCCCTCAGTTAGTAGTTGATGTCATGGTCTGAGTTGTCTGTTATGCCACTGCTGTCTCATTAACTAAGAACTATTTTTGCAGGTAGAAGGTACAGGAAAAGGGACTGTGCAGTTAAATTCCATTGCACCAGAAGGAGTCATTCCACTCTGCTTCCGCTACATGAATCCCCTAATAGTCTGGAACAGTGCTTTCTTGTGTAAATTGGCGGAAAGTAAATAAAAATTACTGACATAAAGAATAAGCAAGAATGCTGTCCAGATTGAGTAAGTTTCAATCCTGTGGTACCTTTTTAATTTTAAGATTTGTTCTATTAGCTGTTGCAAAGTAGGATGATCTTTCTTCCATTATAAAAAGGCATATAACAACACAGGTTTGTGGGCATAATTCCTAGTGCTTCATGAATTAGGCTGTTTGAAAAATTCAGAACATGCTTCTGTAGTTATAAACTGTTATTACAAAGTAAAATAAGCTTTGGCTTTGTCTCCTGCCCTATACAGTGAACTGACTTTCCCTTGTTAGGTTAGGCAGCATATGTCCAACGGAAAAAGTGAGTTCTTGTTTCCCTGTATATCACTAGGATCCTCCATTCTGAATTCTTTATTTTACTTAGCTTTAGGCCAGTTAAAGCCTCAACAGCTCCACAGAGAGGAGTTTCTCTTCAAGGCTGCTGCTTCAAAGGATTTCCAGAGCTGGGAAAGGGACAGTAACCAGCAAATGCTGACAGATCTTCCCGCTTCTGGCCCTGAAAGTGTGTGTGTGTGTGGTGTGTGTTTGTGTTTTTGTACACCTACACGTTGGCCTGAAACCATCCTGTAGCATCCAACATGGTTCATAACAAAATCTCTCAATGGTAATGAGCGCATTGGAAAGAGGGGAGAATCTGCAAAGAAGGGGAGGAAAAAAACAGTTTGGTCAAAAGGAACAAACCCTTGGGCTTTGTGTTCAAAGGAATGAAAGTTAACAAGGTGGAAGCTTAAACTGGTTTTGGCTCTAACTGTTTCAAGTACCCTTAGTGCTTTGGGGACTGGGAAGGGGGTGGAGTGATGGCCTCAGTGTAATCTCAACACTTGGTATGATGCTTTCCTGAGACAGAAATGGAGCTGTCTCTACTTCAATGGTCCACAAGGGGTTTTTGAGAATACTGAAATCTGATTTAGTAATATTGATGCAGTGATTGCCCACAACTTTGCCTTGTGAGTACTTGACATATTCTTCACAGAAATCCAAGCATCTCTGTGTTTACAAACTCAGGAAACCAACAAAACCCAGGATTTTTTTTTTTTTTTTTTTAATTATGTATTACAATGGAGTAGTAGATTACTCCGATGGTCAGCTTATCTCAGCTGAGAGGTAGTGTCTTTCAAAAAAAACCAAAAACACTAACTTTGATTACATACAGTGATTCAATTAATTTTTTCTTACTCAGAGTATACAAGGGCTAATGGTACAAAGGAATATAGTGCCCAATATGCCTTCAAACCGAAATACATCAATTATTTTCAAGACATCTAGTAGCATGCATATGATCACTAATTTAACACTATGTAAACTTTTGAACTCTAATTTTAACTTAGATATTTTATTGCATTTTACATTAATAGGACTTGTACTTTGCATTATTTGGTAAACAAGCAAATACTAAGCTAATTTTAATGAAAATTCCTTGTCAAGATTAGGAGCTCTAATAAAAAAGCTTTGGCATCTTGTGATTGAATGGGGTGAGGGGTTACTGCCTCTAATAGTCTGGCCACTCTTTTACAGGAGGTTAATGCGCTTGCAGGCTGGATAGCAGAAATGAAGGTTATGATGGCTTCTCCACTGGAAAGGCACCTACCCTTTCTACATTGAAGCCTTCATACTATTTAAATGAAAACAAGTATTCTTCCATTCTCAGAAGTGGAGGAGTCCTCTAGCATCTAGTTTATAAGACTTGAGAATCATTATCTTGTGATGTCCATCCAAAAATATGATGGAGAAATGACTAGCACAAAGGCCCCTATGTGGGCATCAGGAGTTTTGATTTCTTGTGAGACATTGAACATGAGACGCAAACCCCTGGATATTACTGCTTCCCAGAAAGAAAAGTGTCTGAAAGTGTCTTCCCCCTCCTCCCCACCCCCTTAGTTGCCATACTGAGTAACTGGCTTCTAGTCTGATAGTGTTTTAGGTGACTAGAATAACAGTCTGTCTCTTTCCGCAGTGGCTGCAGACAATCTGGCAGCAATCACTGTTACTTTTTAATATTTCTGGTTATTTTGAGATATCCTCCAAATGTCTCAAAGAAGGCTTGGAACACTGAAGGGGAAGAAGCATGGGGGGTTTTTTTTGTTTGGTTTTTTGTTTGTTTGGTTGGTTTTGTTTTTTTTTTTTAGAAATAGCAGCATCAGGACGAAAATGAAATTCAGCATGCCACTATTTGTTTTTGCAGTGGTCATCACCCTGATTGCCAGCTCTGACAATATTTTCACAGAAAGGGTAACTAAATAGATGGTATTTGTTCTTTACAATACTCTTTCAGTAGAATGTCAGGACCTGCATCTAAATGAATATATTCACATTTTCATGTTCCCAGTTTTTATTTAAAGCTTCCTCTCCTAACTTTCTGAAACTACTTCATACAGACTTGGTAAGTTAAAATTAGGGTTTGTGTAGCGGATAATGTCACATTTCAAAGTTAATCTGTAGAGACTTAGCTGTGTGAACCTATAAAAACTAGATTTGGAGGTTTTTTTACGTATTAAATGTTTGTTTAGTTTAAATATGTCTGTATCTTTTTTGATCAGCCTGAGCAATTTGCATGCTGTGCAGCAGTCATCTTCTATACTTTATTAAATATCTGTCAATTATAAATATCAAGGTTTTACATTAATGTCAAGATAGTACATCAAAAATTCATGGAATATGTGATTTTTTTTCAAGGGTATTTAATACTTAATGCATTTGTGTCATTTTTCTTTCTAGATATATTGACAGGTTTTATTAAGTGTTTGTTAGGGAGATTTCATTTTTACCAAGGGACTATAAAGAGAAGCTGCATACTAAATCAATTTTTTAATCAGAATATTGTTCTTTTTTGTGTGTCTTTCAGATTCTTGTAATCTACAGGATTTTTAAGATAGGTAATAAAATAGTCCAAGTCAGAAATCTAACATGATGAAATACGCTGATGTATCTTAACTTTAAAATAGCTACTAGAGTATTGTACTGTGGAATAAGTATGGTAATTATGTACACTGGGATTTTAGTCTGCCTTGTGTATTTTAAGACTGTATATTTTGTCCTTTATTGTAATTTACTAGTGGTCTTATGTGAATTATGCCTGGATGGTCTCCATACAGGGGCAGTCCCGAAGTCTCACCGATTTCTGAACAGGGAGGGTTACAGGGGCGTTTCCAGAATCTTGCGTGTTCAAGATGACTCGTTACAGAGCAACTGCTTATGTCAAATGAACAATTAACCTCACGGCGATCTGCTGAGTTAATGCAGATTTTCCTCACGGAGAGCAGCGCGTCTGTATCTTGCTTCCTATCGGTACTTGCTCCCAGTCAGGGCTGAGCACGTTGGCTGGCACTCCCTGTAGGAACTGCGCACAAGGATCGCGTTTAACCTGTAAAAATCGCTTCTACACTCTTAAGCCCTTTGTAGGCTCTGTAATGCCTTTTTACTTGTAGTGTGTTAGGACCGCAGTAATTATTGCTGTTTCCAAAATAATTTATTCCGTTGAAAGAAGTTCTTTGGGGAGAGCGAGGAGAGCAGGCAGGGGCAGAGGTGATCCGTTTGCGTAGCCAGGGTCTTTCTCCTGCGGTAAACCTGCCGGACCCTGCGGCTGCAGGAAGGCAGGGTTCACGTACGCTGAAGGCGCGTTCCCCACCGGCGGCGTTTCGGACTGTGGCGGTGACACCCGCGGGCCGCCGCGCAGGAGTTTCTTTTTAAGGCGTTTGCCGCTGCGGGCCGGACGGGCCGAGCAGGCGGCGGCGCCGGCAGGTGGCAGTGTCGGCCCGCGCGCGCGCGGCGCGGGGCGGGGCCGG
>JAAGAY010006991.1:0-10955 GCA_011801015.1 Ardeotis arabs
TATACAGAGGAACACCTGTTCAATAGCCATTATTTGCAATAGTTTAATGTATGAAAAGGAAAACGTATCCAAAAAGATCTTCTTGCTGTTAGTTGATATTAGTGATGGCATTCCCATTGACTGCAATATCATGAATTAGATGAAGACTTAACTAAAGGATTATTTAGCATTCAGCTATTACACAAAATACCATAGAATTCTGATGACCATTTCTGGTCAGGATCTTTACTATACGCCGTTCTTAAAAGGTAGTGGCAGTTCTGGTTTGAAATAAGAGGACTGCCAACTGAGCTGATAATGCCACTCTCAAATTTCTGAGCTTTAAAGACCAATATTTACCAAATATAGATCAATAAGACCAAATACTGGTCTTATTCCTTGGGTATTTTAGAACTGTTTATGCCAGGGTAGCTTGAGTCACATAGAACATGTTTGTAACTCTTAAAAGGGAAAGACCGCGTTATTCACAGTATTTCCGTGTGTTTGAAGATCTATCTTAACCATTTTTTCTAAAGAAATATAAATATATACTCCATACAAACATGAAATAAATTTGTGTGCAAATATATACTATATACAAATATATATAATTATACTACATAATAATACATATATATACTATATACAAATATATATAATTATACTACATAAAAATACATGCCTTCCCCTCCTACTGGTATCAGTCAATGTAAAATAAAATAAAACGATTGTTCTTTTGTAAGGTTTATGAAACAGCATATTTAGCACTCTTAGCTGCTTCTACAAAAAAAAGCACCCTGCTTATTCAACTGGCAAAATGACAAAGACCTCAAGAGGCAATAGATCTCTATTGCCCAAATTTAGCCAGAATGGATTCTTTCTCCTTAAAAATACCACTTCATTCAAAATATACAAGGGATAGCTGCTTTCTCTGGCATAAGAAAGACTTGATATTACTTAAGGGTTTTTTTTTTAATTTGTATAGTAAAACATAACGCTAGAAGCAACATGGAACAAAACTTACCTATGTTACAACAGCACATAATTATAGCAACACATAAGTAGAGTAAGAAAAACCTTACTCTACTTAATTAGTGATATGAATATAATCCACAACAGTCAAGTATATCTGAAGCCAATTTTAAATTACAAGGGAAGCATCAAAACTAGCTAGAATTTTACCAGTAAGCAGTGAAGAAAATTTAACAAATGTTTAGGAAATCAAGAAGAGCTGAAGCAAGTACCATAAAATTAAAAGGCCTACACCATGCTAATATTGTAAATAGCTCACCAACTTTAAGCCTAATGGTTGTTTGAAAACTAAGTGCAATATCAAAGGTATTTTCAAATAATTAGAAGCACAATTACTTTTCACACAGTGGGCAGCACATTCTTATGGTTCAAGAGAGTAAGAGTGGTTTGCATTTACAAAATTATTTGTTACTTAAGTATTTGTCTGTATAACAATATCAGTCACACAAAAGTATAGATCTGAATTAGAAAACATTCATACTGTCAGCAAGATAAAAAGTTGCAAGAGCTTCAAATAATTTCTAAAAAATTTAAACTAGAAAACATTTCATTAAAAATTGTGTCCCGTGCAAAGGGTCAGAAGACATGGTTTAAAAGACCTAGGCTCTATACCCAATTTTGATGATTATTGTAACAGATTATTTGGTAGTCTACATGTGATGATCGCTACTGGGGATTATTTTTCTCTTACTTACTTGAGAAATAAAAACATGAAAGATTGCATGGAGAAAATCTGAATGAACTGGTTTTGAAAGTTTTTCAGTGGGATGGAGACCCCTAAGGTTACTGCCCATGTATATCTTTAAGAATATATTTTGCTGTCTTCCATTTCAAAAGAACAGAGCTCATTTACCTACATTAACTATTTGTGTATTACTACTATTACAAAATCCTAGATCTATTATCAAGTACAAAGTCAACAGGTAAAGTAGAGCACAACACCTGACCTTTAAAAATATTTGTAGAGTTTTCCTGGTTTTTAGAGAGAGATATGTTTTGCTGAGTGGTTAATGAATTCAGATAGTGACCGTTTGACCCGGGTTTTTGAAAGTAATTAGCAGCTCCAGTTACCTGAAAGATGGAGCTATGATGAGCAGGCAGTTTTAAATCAGCGCATTTCTAATTAAAAATTATGTTATTACAGTCACTCAATACAAGTTATAAGGATCTGTGCTCATAAAGAAATATGCAACAAAGGACTGATGATTTTTTAGAGGCTATCCACAGTTGCTGAAAACAGCAAGCGAAGGATGTTGAATACAAAAGGTAATTTTCAGCTAGATGAGATTATCGCTGTTGCTTGAACTTATTTTTCAGGTAACTTGGAAATATGTAATTTAATTAATTTCTATACCCAAATTTTATGGAGAAGGGAGACTTCTTCCCAATACTGAGCATAAAACTAAGGTGAAAGGAGCAAATAATTATATTAGCTTGTTGGACAAATGCTGAGAAGGGTACTACAGAAAGGCCAATGCAGTGGGAGTTTCAAGTATACAAACACTAGTCAAAAACTCCAAGCTCCTAAAATATACAAAAATACTATTATAATGCTCTGATGCCAGGAAGTAGTTTCTAGCGAGTATAATTACTATAAGAAAAAGATTGAGACTAATAATTGAATTTATTCCACCCAAAATTCCCTATTGCACACATCCCATATGATTCATCATACTATATTTCAGGTATTTTAAACACTGCGGTTTCATGACCTATATATGAAAATTACTCAAAGACTCCAAAGCATTTTTACAGCACTGATGTTCATTTTGTCATCTGCAGACTATGGGAAAAAGTGTCTGTGGACTAATTCTTAGTCCTCAGACTCTGCTTCTAAAGCAATCTGTGAAAGGCAATTAAGAACAAGTTCTTGGTATATATTATTCTTATACATGTCAGTATAATCAACATGTACAACATATCTAAAGGAGTTCACTGAAATTTTGTATGACTTCACAAGCCAAAAGAGTTTGAAAACTACTGCCATATACTGACATAAATAGTTTGTTGAAATAAAACAAGAGCCAAAGTGAACTTTATGGTTTAGGCTACTATCAATAAAGTTTGAATATCAATAAAACTAGGTAGCAGATACTGAAGGCTTTTCTTGGACTTCAATAACTGGCCATTTACATCTGTGCATTAAGTTTTCTGAGCTATTAAACCAGTTACGTCAATTTAATCAAGTAGACAGAAAAATTTGTGGTCTCAACACAAGTTGAGATGTTTCTCTACTACACTAATTAAAACCAATTATCTTAAAAAGGCTTCAAATCACATTTATAGATTGTGTATTGGATCACATTTTAACAACCCAGCAACATAGATACTAGCAACACAATAATTTTTAAAACTTAATGAATATCCATTTTTCATTATTTGGTTTCAATATTTTTATTTAATTACAATAAGCTTTTGTATTTACTTCTGCCTCAAATATTCTGTTTATCTGTGTGATCCTCTGCTTATCTGGATTTAGACTCATTTTTATCAACAAAACTAAATAGTCATTTAGACAGTGCTGTGGCAACTAACAGTTTCACAGCAAGAATAAACAAGGGAGTCTCATTTACTCTTTTTAGCAGAGTAATTAAATCTGAAATAAAAAAATAAAATAAAGTTTTAATTTCATTTAATGTAAAATTAACATAAACTATTCACAGAATAGATCAAGGATGCCTTAAGTACCTGATACTGAGAGCTGCCGCCTGTCAGGAACTCGAAAGACAAATATGCAAATATTTTTATTAAAAAATAGTGTGTAATATTTGCATCTATATTCTCTGCAAGGGATAAAAATGTCTTACTGTTTTATTATCTTAGCAAAAAATATCTGAAATGGATTACATTTTCCACATCCTACCTTTGCAGAGAAAAGGCTTACGTTCAACTGATGCTTAGACTGAACTCTGGACCTGGAATAAGATAGGAATAAAAAAAGTGTTTAGTAGTTCAAGCTAAAAGAATCAGGACTCCTTATATGAAGGAAAAAAATCTGGAGGCATGTGAATTAAAGAAAAAAAAAGGCTGAAATTAGAAATCTGGGCAGTATTAAGAGTTTCTTCAGATCATTTCTACAATGGAGATTCAAACTGCCACCACATGGTTCCAAATATTTAGGTCTCCAAATACCAACTGTTACAACATATAATTAAAGTCAGTTTATAGCCTTTAATCAACTGAATTAAGATAGTGAGAGGAGACAAATTGCTACTGTATTTATTTCTGGCACATAGCCAATATAAGGATCTTGCCTCACCTGAATAGTTTATTGCCAATTGCAAGTACTCTGCCTATACAAATTACATTTCTACCAATATTTCTAAGGAGCTTGCTTATTCAGTAGAATAAAATCCTAAAAAATCATATTTCTTACAATTCAGGTACTACAAGAATGAAACAAACCTTTTTTTTTATGTATTTATGGTATTTTTACAGAGAACAAGATATGACCACAGCTATACAAATTATGCATAGTTCAGAAACAATTACACTATATTGTATTTTCTTTTTCCTTCTAGCAGTGCTTCATATTACAAAAAGTTGAACTGACTGAAGCATGATGTACATGTTTAATCAATAAAATAGCTATTTTCTAAATCAACCAAGAAGAATAATTATCTAAGTTGATCTAGCTATCTATAATTTGTATTATCTCAGAAAATTTCCAAACACAGTAAGGATCCATCATGCTTTAATGCTTATAAGCATAGCAGAGAATTCTACTAAGGAGGACATGGAAGAAAGAGTCAGGGCAGTGAAGGGGAAAAATGCTATGGAGGGTATCTTGGTGGATTGCAAGAATTGAAACTATCCTAAAGAGAAGAGTCAATACGATCTGATCAATAGCTTGCATTACTCTGAAGAGGAAGACTATGTGGGAGTCACAAATTTCATATGTAAGTCATTATTTTGTATTTAGCTACAGTTTCAATTTAAATAGAAAGTATAGGTTCTTTCACTTCATAAGTAACAGCATAAATGACAAATGATTAACAGAACCTTGTTCTGTAGAGGCACCAGTACTGGAAATACCTTATTCTCTACTAAATCACTGTGATTATTAGAGTAATGTAATCTCTACAGATTTGATTCATGTATGGAGAGCACTGTGGAATTAAGCTATGCAGAAACTCTTAATTACTTTTGTGTCATCAGAGAATTTCCAAAATCTACAAATTGCATCCTTGTTTGTGAGGCAATGTCAAAGGAAAAAGTTCCAGCTGAGCAGAAAATCTATTTTTATAGAACAGTATCATCTCTACCATCCCTTTAATAAATCATTATAATTACTTTCACTGTTGTCACCATCATTATGTCCTCCAGCAGTATAGTCATGGATAGCTTTTCTTCAGCATATCTTTACAAGTTGAGTTGAAAGCAATCTATTTTCTGCAAAATGGCTGCTTTCATTGTATACAGGACACTGAACCTCTTATGCGGGACCTTTTCACCATGTTGTGATTGATTTTACATCTATTGAAAACAAGTCTGGTCTCTGCCATTTGTTTACCCTTGTATTCTCTCTTTATGCTTTGGTATGCATTTTTAATTAGATGCACTCCAGTTCTTTCACCACTAGCTAACACTTTTATTTGGGAAGCAGTCTTTACTAGCCCTGCAAATATCCGCTGTTCTTTGCAATGTCAAGTCCTTTTCTCACCTTGCTTTGACTTGGTTATCACTTATATCACAAGTAATTCATCCATCTGTTAACTGCTCCAATTCACATTACTTGGCTTTATTTTAAAGATCTTAACAATGGTCAATGGTCTCATCTGGCAGCTGGTTTCTTGTAAAAAATGTGCCTTTCCCAAGTGACATTCTTGTGAGGATCAAAATATTCATTGAATGGGTTTTATCTAGCAGTTTACAGGTCCCTCAGGCTCTCCATAGAACATATTGTATATACGCAGTGCTTTGGGCATGCCATGTGTAGCAATGTGGAGGACTTCACCTTCTTCAATTTTATTTCACTCTTCTCCAGCTTTCTGCTGTGTTTTCTTTCCATACTGTGGATTAATTCTTGCCACAAAAAAAATGATGACACATATCATGTATCTACATTAATGTTTAAATTTGGATACAGAGTGTGCCTTTAAAGCAAAACACTCTGTTGTGGTGCACTTTGAAGCTTCGGTTTGCCCCGTGAAGCTGTCTGGGAGCACTGGAAGTGGATTCTTCCATATGAAAAACTGCAGGCCAGGAACACGCTTAATACACTTTGGTTGCAAATAGACATTCACTCTATGGGACTCCATTAGAGCCATCCAAAGTAAAAAATGCTGAAAGAAATATAGTGTGGTTGCCTGTTTAGCCCTACAGATTTGTTCCTACTAGTTTGTACTACCTCCTAACACAGACATAACCACAGAACTGATTGAAATTGTATTTATTTGCTGGCTCTCACTACCTAACATTGGTGAAAAGCATTATACCAGTTACACAGCACTTTTGTAAAGGAATGTTTCAATCCAACAACAGAAATATCTTAAGTACTAAAGGAAGTGTAAAATTTATTTTTATTGTGTCACAAACAAGGGGAAAACCTCCCACTGAATAAAGAAAAAAATAAGCATTAGGTGGAACATCGTTCCATCCCACAGGAATCCAGAAAAAAAAAAGTACAGTATGTCCATTTTACATACCACTTTTCTCTTAATTTACAGTCTTCAATTTACAGTCTTCGACACAGTTATTTAAATAATCTGTCTCTCACGGAGTAGCACCTTTGCAATTGCCAGGGACACAAACCCACTTCTCTGTTTCCTCATAAAAATTTTCCATAGACACCCTCAACACAAGCATTTCCAGAAAGACTGATTTTTTCTTGGCCTTATCTTCTCCAGATGGTTCGTAGATAGTTCTCACAACTCAGCCATCACGTTAAATAGACATAAAAAGACAAAAGTCCAGCTTCCTTTAGGACTGTATATGAAACTTGTATTGGCTGGCGAATATGGAAACTTTCAATACAAACAAGATCTTTCGGCTCCAGTTGAGGAGGGGCTTATTATGGCTCACTGCAGGTAATGCAGGTAATGTTTGCTTTCTTAATGTTCTCTCCCTTCTAAACCGGCATAGGTTATATCCAAATACATTGTTACCATTCTTCTCACTCAAGTTAATCTGAGTTTATACTTGTCATACTTTAATGGGCAGGTCTATGTTCTGGAAGAGATTAAAATAATTTTGTTTGCAGGTTTTCAATAATCATATGCTTCATGATTAATGAAGCTTCTTTCAAACCTCTAACAGCTTTCTGCAGCTGATTGTACAATTCTTGAGAAGACTAAAAAAAGTAATCTCACTCTTACATACTATCTTTAACTAATCTTGTAAAATTTTATTAATTGTCTGTGACAAGACCCGTTATTAGTCTGTATGCAGCAAGGAGTTGATCAGGCTTTGTACAAGCTGTTGGGGATGTCACAGAGGTTATCGTAAGCACTTCTAACTGTTTTGAGTGGCTGCCAATATCACAGAAGAAGCCATTTTCCCATATACAGGTTTGCCAAGAGGGAGCTCCAGTCCATTCCCAGTGTAAAAGGCTGCAGTTTAAGAAACTACTATTCTTCTATTACTTTTTCAGTGTTTGATTACCAAACACAGTTCTAAGTGAGGGGGAGGGGAGGGGGGGATCAAATGTGCTGCTTCTGACTCTATTATCCTCTCAAAAGGACGACATCAGCTCTTGTACTACCCAATGTATATTTATTCCCTATGTCCTGTTCTACGTGCTTAAACATAGAAAATATAACTATCCGCAACCGTAACGTTTTGTCCAATCCACAGTGCATCATGCATTCTAATCCCAGGCTTTCTAAAATTCTATCTTCTGCTTTTGGTTTTTGTTTGGGTTTTTTTTTTTGTCTTTTTAAAAAATATTATAACAAAGCCCTGGAGACTTCCTCCTGTCATGGCACAAACAGTATTCTGTTGTCTATATATAATGATTCGCAAGAACATTGTGGCCAGTGTCTCAATGCATTCCTCATGTTCTACATACAACTCTTCAATTTCATCACTCAGCTCTGCAAAATTAAACTCATTAATTACAGAGCTGCAGGAATATTGCTGCTTTAACCCAATCACAAACAGACTTGGTGGAAAATCATATAGCAGACAAGCCAGGAGTTAGGAAAAAATTGTGTGATATCTTAGCAAGTCTGATCCCTGTTGATCGCTTTACTACAAGCAAGGATAGGTTAGTATGGGGAAAACTGAAAGAATGTAAGGGTCTAATCACAATAATATTTTATCACATATGACAGCCATCCAAGTAATAAAAAAAGGGAACAAATCTTGAACATTTTCATTCATAGTGCATTACAGAAAAACAACAAATAAAAAATTTCCATGGATTAGCGCTGGTTAGACCAAAACAATGAGGGATTCAATAGCATGCAAGAGAGTGCCCTTCGGATTAAATGACAATTTGGAAGTGTTTAACAACATATGGTCTCTTTTCTTTGACATATATGATTAAGAATATATCTTTTTTATATCAAAATATAAAATACCATCTGTCATAAGTACCAACTATGATACTGCCTCTATATATCCAATAAATTCACTATACTTTCTAATGTAAATATTTCTCCTATTTTCTCCTTTTTTCTTCTTCTGTAACGATATTTATTTATAAAATTTCAATAAATGTATATATTTAAGAAGTCAATACTATGACTTGAAATGTAATTAGGAATAACAATGAAAGTCTGTTTCACATTTTATTTCAAAGGAGAAGGGCCAAATCTTCACATGGTATGAAATGACATAGCCAGTGGGTGTAGGTAAACTACACAGACCTAACTATGTTGCCTTTCCTTAATACGCATTAATCCAGAGGAATGTCCACTTTTCATAAATATTTTTGTTTCTTTCTTTTTTTCAGAAGTGCAGAGTTCCTTAAAGACATATGACTACAGAGTGAGAATCAAAATATGATGAGTATTTCTCATTAAGTTGTCAGAATTCCAGTTAACATGGAGGAATAAAAGGATTGTTGTCAAAAGCACAGTACAAATCAGGAAAATATATAATGCATTTCAATTAACTGAATGAATGCTTAACATAATTCATGTAATCTAAAAAAAAAAAAAGAAAGAACCTTTGACCACATCATAATTTTAATGACTTTTGAGAACATTAAAATACGCAAAAGTCTCAAAATACACTTTCAAGACTGCAGAAGCTAAGTTTTGCTAGGTTAAAATAAGAAAGAAGGTAACACCTTCTTCAAAGTAGGGTGCAAGTTTTCTTTTGTATGAGAAAAACATACATAGATAAACATACACACACACACAGACACATATACATCTTTACTCTTTTTTTTTTCAGAATAATTTGGCTGCGAATGCAGCAGTAAACTGCACTAATAGGCTTTGCATTAGCAACATGAAAAAGAAACGACTGACCCACAATATAAACTACATTTTAAGCCTTTAGCTTTTAAGAATCTTTCAGAAATTTAACTCTTGTGATTCCCTCAGCCTAGTAAAGCTCTAGAAAGGGACGAAGAGACAGTTAAAGGAATATTGTTTTTCAAAAAGATTGCCCCTCTTCAAAAGCAGAATAGCAGTTATCATGTTAATTCACTTTCTCTTTCTTTTGATACATTTTACACATCATGGTATAAAAACCTAAGACTTCCAAGTCTGCTAAAGCATCATGGAAGAGGTGACTCTATCTGTCAAAGGTTATTTCAGTATAATTTGTAACATAGTACCTTTTCACCTGCTTCCATGTAGTTGTCTGTGAGCAGAAAATGCTGACCATCTTCTAATATTACATTCTCAATACTTAAAGGAGCTTTCAAAAACAAGCCATAATGCTCTTCTTGGTCATTCATGGCAGAAACTTTACACATAGTCCTAATAAATTGCTTTTATAGATTCTTAAGTTGTTCCATACTTTCTAAACGATTGGTAGCATTTAATTAACTTGATGTAAATTAACTTATTAAAAATAGTATTGTTTTAGCCATAGTAAGTTCCTGAGGCACTGAGTTCCACTACATGTTCACATATTGTTTGAAAAAGTATTTCCTCGGCCTTGGATTTTCCTCTTTTAATTTACAAAGGAGTTTTTGCTTGTGTTAACGTATGGATAACAGAATTTCCAGTTTGCTTCTCTACATTATTCATCAGCACGCATACTTTTATCTGATTATCTCCTACTTGTCTTCTTTATACGGAAAAAATTTTCAGTCTTTGCTGTTTTTATACATATGACCATCTTTATTACTCTTCTCTAAATCCTCTTATTTTCTGTAATACTGTTTTTGTGGTACTGTTCCTAATTCAGTCAATTGACTCCAATTCAGTCCTAACTGACTTGATGAAACATTCATTGGTTCTTCTGCCATCCTATTGTCTAGTTATTTGAACTGCAATTCCGGCTGCAATTCTGAGCTATGGACAAAGCTAACCCACAGCATTTTACAGCAAAGCAGCTTAAGCGGTTCAGCCTGCGTCACTTTGGGACCCCGTCCCCTTGAAGATCTCTGCTCCCAAAAGCTCCGAGCAACTGTGACAGCTACACATTTGTTACCGCACAATCTCGAAAGGACAACGGACAACGCGGGTGCGAGCATAGCGTCTCGCTGCCTCAGGGGCTTCTGAGGCCCCTTCTCACTACAGCCGCCAGGCTCCCCGTGGCCTCTGGCGCAGGCCGGCCACAATTCGCCCTCTCGTCTCGCCGGCCCTGGGGCCAGCCTGCACGGGAGCGCCATAGACCGCTGCGGCTACCTGCGGCCTACGCGCCCCCGTGACAAGCAGGAGAGGCCTCCTTTCCTGCTCCGCCTCCCAGAGGAAGGCCGACGGTTTAACGGCCGCGGTTGCCCGCGAGCGCCAAGCGCGGGCCCGCCAGTGGCACGCGCCGTTGCCAGGCGGGCCGCGTTGCCACGGCTCTCAGCCCCCCACCCCCCCCGCCCCCCCTCA
>JAAGAY010006992.1:0-10898 GCA_011801015.1 Ardeotis arabs
AAAAAAAAAAAAAAAAAAAAAAAAAAGCCTAGGGGTTATGAAAAGGACATTGCTATGAACTGCAAGATGTTAATTCTGAAAGGATTAATCAGCCTTTATTATTCCTTTTATCACCACTATTTGTCAGTTTCTGTAATGGAAAAGACAAACTTGCCACATGAAATATTTTTCTAGTAGTTATTTCAGACATTTCTGGAACCAGCTGTAAAATATCTTCACATCTTTGTACCTGCTAGTCTGGCATTACAGTCCTTGCTATTTATGACTTTCATCAAGCCATTAAAAAGACATCAACTCTGTTTGCACATAGAGAGCCACTTAGCATCTGCTACTATCCATGGATGGAACACCTGCTCTGGCTTAGTCAACTTGACAGGAAAAAATTAGATTAAAGCTCATACAAGCTCACTACAGCAATGAAGCTTCTATGTCTATATAAGTCCCTCAGATTTATACCAAATTCAAATACTTTGATTTAAAACTACGCTGCATGACAGAATTGCGTCATTTGAAAAATTCTACCTTGTGTGGCAAAAAGACAACTGCAATGTTAGCTAAACAAGGATAAACACTATAGGTAATATGGTTGTACCAAACAAGACAAGACATAATTGCACCTTTACACACTTCAGATGGGTCACTCCTACATTTAAAACCATAAATAACATTAAACTATGAAAAAACTGACAGTTTAAGAACTGCTTAGCTATATTCAGCAGCTCTTTGCAACTGAAGTGTCTAGAACCTCTTTACTCTAACTCCCTGATTTTTCTGCTAGAAGTGGTATCCTGTTTAATTCTATGTCAAGGTCATATTGCATCACAGCAGCACTCAAATCCAATTCAAGTCTTGAGACAAGTTGAATTGCCTTACAAGTATATGCTGTGCTTTCTACAAAGAATTTTCCTAGTTTCTTACAGCACATCTTGACAGCCAGGACAGAAC
Source organism: Ardeotis arabs (assembly GCA_011801015.1). Taxonomy (NCBI): domain Eukaryota; kingdom Metazoa; phylum Chordata; class Aves; order Otidiformes; family Otididae; genus Ardeotis; species Ardeotis arabs. The sequence continues at coordinate 946 of JAAGAY010006992.1, forward strand.
CAGGAAACAATGAACAATGACAGGACTGAACATCAGGAACTAAAAGACAATTATACAGTAATTACAGTATATGAAATTATATGCTATTATAGCATAATGATGAAATTATAAGATTATTATTACTACTATTATAAAATCAATAGTCTCACTTTTGTTTTTAAATTAAATCAGGACTGATCACGTATATTTCCGGTTCTTTTCTGACTTACACTTGCTCTAACTCAGAATACAATTATAGAAATATTATGTTATTAACAACACATTTTGTCCAATCCTAACCTGTTAAATCATTAAAATGTGCCACGGTTCAATCAACAAATGTTCTGCCACATTAAGTAGATTGTTATTCATAACCAAGAGCAAATACACATGTACTACACTGTTTCGTTTTGTTTTTTCCCCCCAGAAAATTTGCAGAAATCTAATACCTTGAACACATGGACTGGGATCATGCAGTAGAGATATAAAGCCATGTACAGAGAAATTCCACACAGCTTATTTTTTCAGTAAACACAAATTTTATGCAAAAGCATAATTTATGTGTAACAACTGGAAAATCTTCAAAGAAACTTAAACTCTAATCTTTAAAAATTCCAAAGATCACTACATACTCAAAGTATGTCAAACCACAGAATACACAATCTTGAGATGAAAGGAACAGTCTAATGAAATTCCACTGTTTTTATCAACAATTGAAAATCCTTGGAGCACAATATTTAACATCTGCTTCAATTTCTCTTATCTTTGTTATATAAGAAGTCTGTATTCAGTTTACAGTTTGTCTGTGTATACACTCCTCCCCATGAAATTCAATACCAAATACTTTTTCCACAGCAGGAAGGAGAATCTGACAACATCCATGAATGCCACAAGAATATCTACATTTTAAGTTAGCACTTACTCCTTTGTACAAGTTTGAAAAAGGTTAGGACTGTGTATACTCTATTTCCTTGTGTACTGCAGCTATCATTTATCTCTACACATCAAACGGAGTACTCAGAACACAAAGATTTATTTTCCTCCACTATTGACTTTTATTAAGAAAAATATCAAATTCTTTCTCCCATTTACTTTTTTTCATAGTACTAGGTAGTCAAAAAAGTACACAAAGTACTGCTTCCAAATTGTAGTCACTACTGTAGACTAAATTTATCTAAAGGTATACAAACAAACACATACCAACTTCATTAAAATCTTCAAAGGTGATCTTGCCTGTAGCTTCTCGATCGTAATCTTTAAGTATTTTCAGTACATCAGCTTTTTTCACATCAAAACCCAAGGCTCTCATTGCCACCTTTTGGAATAAAATGGAAGTGCAACCATATATGAGGATTAAAATACAAATCTAACAGATTTCTTTTTATTTTCAGTAACTACCTTCTTGCCCAACAGAGAACGTACGTATTAGTGGTTTAGCAACAATAATAAATAAAATTATTTATTTTTGTTTGGATATAAAAGAAGCTTTGGATATAAAAACCACCTAAAACTACCATTAATGGATGGAACATCACATTACAGTGAAAAAACTAGCCTTTGCATTTTTGAGAATTTTACAGACTGGACCAAATGCTTCTTTGGACAAGCAGGTTTATTTTTCTCAGTTTCAAAAACATTTCAAGCACTGATACTTTTTCAAAGACAAAACTGAAAACCATTCTTCAAATCATTGTTCTTCAATATTCATACAAAGTATGTATATGTTCACGGGTTTACAAGTCCTCTTACAAGTGACTTTACTGCTTTTCCAGTGTACAACATAAACCAAGCTGTTTTTTATTTTTCCATTAGGTGAGGAGCACACGTTTAGTTTCCCATTTCAACTGGGATGGCAGTTTCTCAGCACACACTACCTTGACTCCCTCCAAACTGATGGAAGTGCCCTAAATCAGAAGTAGAAAGCCACAATCCTATTGGATGCAGCCATTCAAAAATCTATGCTACATGCTGGTTTTGTAGAGAAAGAGATAGTTCTTCTCTTTATGTATTCCTGTTCTTCCATAGTATTATTTTTAGGGCCACAATATTTAACTAGATAGATGAGAAACAGGTTTGCAAGTCACCGTTAACAGCTCAAAGCATATCGTAACCGGTAAAAGCATATTAACCATCCCAAAACGGTCCTCAGTATTACCCTACTCACGGTGGGTTCCAGCAAAAATAAAATACCTGGACTCTGAAACAAAAAGAAGGAAATCGCTATATCTAAGACATTCTTGTAACAGCAACTGAAGTAAAGATAAGACTTTTTTCTCCTCTTTGAGTTACTTGGTAGAGGCACAATGTGGAGGCAGCAGGTAGTATTGGGTATTCCTTCCCAAAAGAATCTCACCCAATATGTGACAGAAACACTGGCCTCTCCAAAGCCACGTTTTGCTCTTGATGGAGTATAATTAGAATAAAAATTCATGAAAGATTTAAAGAGACTTTAATAAGCTTCATGTACGACTTCTAGAGAATTCCAGCTGGGAGTACTCACTAGAAAATGTTACTATCCTAACCTCCATTTGCTGATAGCTATCAACAGGAGAAACCTTCAAAGGGAAGGGCAACTACTGAGCCTCCTACACACACAGCGAATAACGTCTCTCCTTCCTACAATCTACAGGCTCCTTGTGGAAAAATGCAAGTGGGTAAGCTGTGGCTTGTAGTCAACGGTTTTATAAATTCTATTTACACTTTTTACCTAAGCATCTGAAACCTGTGGACTTTTACAACACCAAGCTATACATTATATAGGACCTTCAAAAAGAACAAAACAGCTTTTCAGGAACCTTTCCCGCTTAAGTCATCTCTCCAAGCTAAAACCTGGGGAGCATTCAAGATCACTGTTATGCAGGATGCTAGAGCAACTCTGTTACCCTGTCAAGCACACAGTGTGGGAAGAAAAACTCTTTTCTTATACCGATGTAGGTTTTTTAAATTCCGCCTCCCCCCACCCCCTGCCAGTATCATCACTCTTTTAGCCCAGCAAGAGATCTGGAACATGGATTATTTTAAAAAGATACAGCCAAAATCTTAAAAACTTACTAAGAAGCATATATATATTATCTGCCATAAAATTATTTAAATTAAAAAAAACTTTTACCTTTAATTCATGATAATTTATTGCTCTGTCTTTGTCTGTATCAAACAGCTCAAAGGCATCTTTGATTTCTTGTTTCTGTTCCTCAGTCAGTTCTCTTCTTTTCTTCTTTTTAGTTTTGTCTACTGAAAGCTCATTCCTGTATAGGAAGAAAGTAATTAAGTGTAACTGATTTCTTCTAGGAAGGCACCAGTGCAGATAACATTTTCCATCAATAAAATCTTGCCATAATACCACAGATCACTACCTTACCCACTCAATCTCTTCCTAGCTTGTCCTCCCAGTTTGAAATAACACTTGAAATAGACCATTCCTTTGTGAAAGCTGAAGGATACCTCCACTCTCACATCCAAAGTAAAATCAGCACAGACATAAATAACAACAACAACAAAAAACAGAGTACAAAAACTACCAGTCAAGAATACTTGAGGTTACAAACTAGATTAGCAGTTGAAATGATACAACTCCTGAAAACACTTTATTTCTAAACCATAGCTTAGAAAAAAGAATTTTGAGACAGACAGTCTGCTGGAGGCTTAACTAGGCCAGACAACTGAATTGTCTGGCTGCTCAAGTGGGTGTTAAGTGCCACAAATCGGCTTTGTTGTCAGTAACAGGTATTAGATAGATAGCATTTATGGATTTTTTAAAATCAGTTAAATCACACACACACGCAGAGTTCTAAAGACTTTTTGGTATATATAAGAGACAAGCCCCCAGATCAGTAAATCTTGCTCAAAGACGGCACTCTTTTCCTTGGCTACTCTAGAAACAAGATTAAATTTCTAGATAACAGACAGAAAATATATGATCCATATATTGGGAACAACAGTGGAAAAAACTGAAAAGCATGCAACGATAAAAGGTACTTTGGACCAAGCTAGTAAAGGGTAAATTTTGCTGTCACTGTGCTTTAATCGCATCAGTGAGATTGACTGCTGTATCCAGAGTAATTGCTTGGAAGAGCATTTTCAGCACAAGAACTTTTAAAAAAAAACCAGCATGTTTGAGATAACAGGTGATATCAAGTAAGACTGTTACCGTACGCAAGGTACAGCCTTAGAAGAAGCGGGCATGCACGAAGCTGAGCAGCAATACTGTTGCTGTGATGAGCAGGGCTAACTGCAGTGGTAAATCTCCTCCATTCTGCGATGAAGACGCCACATCCGATGTACCGCGTCCAGCTGCGGACATCCACAAAGGAGGTGCACAGACAAGGAAATATTGCGCCTGGCGGCTGCAGCACGTGGTGCGTGAGAAGGTGAAGAAGCTGGGTTTGGTTAGACCAGGGTAAGTGGGGCAGAGGGACTAGGTGGGGAAGGGCTAAGGAGAGGAGATCAAGTGCTGTCCTTCACTATCTAGAGCGTTACTACACAGCAGGCAGTCCGGTTCCGCTCAGAGGAGCACAGTGAAAGGACAAGAGACAATAATTGCAAAATGCAAGAGAAATGGCAGCTGGATGTATGGGGAAAGATTTTCCCTGTGTGAGTGGTTATGTGCTGGAACAGTTGCACTAGGAGACTACGGAGTCTCCATTGTTAGATATTTTTGTAACCCAACTGGGAAAAGTGCTCAGCACCTGTTCAGTTAGGAGTGAGACCTGCTCTGAGCAGAAAGCTGGACCAGATGACTTCCAGAAAGCCTTTCGAATCCATATTATTGTATAATTTAGGTTATGCTCTCAGGAAAAGGCTTTTCACACTAATTTGTTTATTTGCACCAGAGATAAAATGCATGCTGGGTCACCTACAGTAAAACTCATAAAAATTACTGATAAGTGAATAGAAAATTGCTTTACAAGGATATTTATTTTCCAGATCTCCTGTAATGAACTGCTTTTTCTTCTCTTTTGTTAAGGATTTGCTAGTTTTAATCAAAACCAAAGATTAAACACACAGCTAGCATTTAGCTTTCAACAACCACTGAAGCTACACCAGTAAAAATTCCAAATATAGACAAGAAAAGTGCAAGCTGCACAAGCTGGACCTGCCCTGGACCACAGAATCCTCAAAACGCGAGAAGTCCTGAGCAGACCAACCGAGACAGCGTGATTTCACACAGGCTTTGGATTACTGTAGCTTTTGGAAGGACCAAAATAGCTCCCTAATTAGGGCTGGGACAGCAGCTCAGACCCAGAGAGCCCACATCTTGCGGGCTGCGATGATGAAATCCACTCCGAAGTCTGAAAGCAGATTAATGCTGAACTCTTACGGATGAAGGATCTGGCTACTCAAGTGTTTACTTAGTGCTATGCATAAAATATGCTTTTAAAAAATGGAGCGGTACTTAAATGGTTCAGTGACACTTCTTCTACAACCGCTTTTCTATATGAAGTGTGAAGGTCTCAAGACGTGAAGATTAAGGATCACACGTGCCGTATAAGCATATCAATTATGCTCCAAGACAAGGATTTGCCAGGTATGAAGTCTGCAGGCCAGGCTCCTTTACAAAACAGTTACTGAGTCTGAATTTTTTTTTTAAAAAAAACCCTAAAACCCAGCAGCCTAACCTAATGCCTATTAAAAGGCATTTTGAAGGCGCGCTGCTTCAGACGCTGCCGAAGCGAATCTCTCGAAGGGCCCTGCCCTCCCCCGGTGCCCAGGCGGCTGCCGGCCCGGCCCGGCCCCCTCCCCGGGGATCAGACACCGGCGGCTGGAGGCTGCGGCCGCCCTTCACCTCCGCAGCGCCCAGGCCCCGCCGCTGGCTCGCCAACATCTCCCTCCGAGGAGGGGGGGGAACCGCCCGGCTCGTACCGACCTCAAGGCCAAGCTCATCCTGCCGCCGCTGCCGCTGCTGCCGCCGCTCCCGAGCCGGGCCGCGGCGGGTCGGGCCGCGCCGCCGCGCTCCCTTCCCCTTGGAAACGCGATACCGCGGCGGCGCCCGCCAACCCGCATCTGATTGGGCGCCGGCTGAGAGCTTCCCGCCTCCCAGCTCTGAGCGCTCGCTTATTGGCTGGAAAGCTGCCACTCAAGGGAAAGAGGGCGCTGCTGTTGGCTGGTCCCCGCGGGGGGGCGGGGTTTGCGGTGTGGCAGTGCCGTTACCCGGAAGGCTGAGCGATGCGGGCAGAGATGAGGGTGAGGTGGGGGTCGCCCGCCTGTGGCTGTCGGTGCTCCGGCTCCGTTCGCTCCCTTCGCACGGCTGGTGGGCTCCCGGCCTCCTCGGAGCGGGTGTGCCGCCTCCGCTCGCCCCTCTCTCAACCTGGGTATGCTGGGCTGTGGCGCAGGAGCTCCCCGCGTCACCCCAGGCCCTGCCCGCTCGCCGGTCGGCCGGCGCCATTTTGTGTGTGGGCGCTGGGCGGGTGGTGAAGGAGCTGTGTGACCCAGCCCTGCGCTGGTCACGGGCTGTGCGCCTTCGAGATCGGGTCTGGGAGCTCTGCATCAGCGCTCAGAAACCTGAGGGCAGGTGGGCTTCGTGAGCGTGCTCCTGCAATATGCATACACGCATGGACATCGTATTCAGAGTATGTGAGAACAGTTTTATCAAGCTTTTCTAAAAGTGTGCTGATTTTGCCTTCCTGAAAATTTCAGGGGGAAGGAATCTGTATTACGAGAAGACTGAAGACCTTAATTTACAGTTCCAGTTCTCATTGCCATTAATACTTTAATGCTTTGCAAACCAGTGATTGAGCCAACATGACATATTCTGTGGGTAGGTGAAATACTTATTTCGTTGATCACACTTGATTTGGAGAACATGCTGCCACAGCACTCTGGTATGTGACACCATAGATGTCCCTTGTGCCTTGCCTTTCAGGATGCCCTGAGCAGACAGAGCGGCTTTATAACTACTGCTGAAACAGCATAGCCCAGTGTGACTAGCTGGGCCGTATGGATGTTCAAACCTTTGCTTATACTGTGCTAAGCAGCCTGGCTAGATTCACTGGAAAGACTCAGCCGGTGAAAAATGCCTTCAGGCATTTAAGTCCTGCTTCCCTTCAGGCCTGACAGCATGTCCTGAAGGTGTTTTACATCTGCAGACACGTAGTTTTCCAGTAATAACAGTAGCAGGTTGACCCCAAGTATGCACTGGTGAATCTGAAGAGCTGGAATCAGTAGGCATTTTCAAGACATGTTTTTAGTGAACAAATTAAAGCAGAGTTGAGGCTTGCTTGGCTGTTTCTATTCTCTCTGGTCCACAGATAAGTAGGCAGAGGCACTGTAAGATGTCTGTAATTGACCTCTTTTACAGATGGTAGATTTTGAACTAAAACCATAAATTACTGGCAAGTTTGACCCTCGGCCTGTGCTGTAGTGAGATTTTTGATCAGAGATTTTTCACTTCACTCCTTGCTGTTTGGGCGTGCCTGCAATTAGATGCGTTCATCTGCACAATTTTATGTTTTCTTTCAAATCTGTTTTTTTCCCCACTTTGAAGCAGGGGGCTGGGTACAGGTCCTAAATATGGGTCTCAGGACTCTCTTGCTGGTAGCTCTGCAGTCAGTCTGTGCTGGTCACATCAAGGTGGTAGGTACTGTGTAGTAAACAAACAAAAACATATAGCTGCAAATTAGTATTTTGTGCTTCATACAACATATTTGCATGGCCAGAGAGAAAAGGAGAGCATTAACGGGGTGGTGAGAATGCTCACCCGGAGTGTGTAGGAGGGTAGCGTCACCTGAGTGCACCAACAGCCCCAAATTACCCTGTGTCACGTGGGACCCCCGCCTGCTACCCCTCTGCATGTTGGTCCTGGAGTTCAGCCTGAGCTGCGTGGGAGATAGCCCGGCCTTCGTGCTGTGTGCTGCTGTGGGGGGCTTACTGATCGGACTTTGTAGCCTGGCCTTGAACTTGAGTCATCATCACCTTGCAGTTGTCTGGGAATCACTGGGCTGCTGACAGGTCCGGTTACCGTCACTGTCCCCACGCTCCGTGGAGAGGTCGCTATCCCTGCCTGCGTTGCAGTTGCCTTTGGCTTCCAGGCTGTCCTCCCTCACGGAGCAGTCCTGTCCTTGCAACTCCCTGCTGGGTAGACTCAAATACTTGACACTGAACGACCCTGTGGGTATGCCGCTGGGAACTGGAGATGCAGGTTCAGGTCTCATTTCTAAACTTAGAAGATGAGCTATAAAATTGCCTTCCTACTTCCAAGGCTGAGGAGCTTGCTATGACTTTAATGAGAAGAGATGCACAGCTGACGAAGCCCTTAGTTACCTAACACACGTAGAGCTGTCCTCTTGCGTGTTTCCTGACACCTAGTAGGAAGCTTGCTGGCTGTGCAAATCCTGCTTCGGGGTGCTTATGTGCTTCATTGAACCAGTGAGAACAAATCCTCCTGCAATGGTTTGAGGTGGTAGAGGTAGGACTCCTTGCTCTTCTGCTGGTCCACCACGGTGTTTCCAGAAGTGAGCCCACAGCCAGGTCCTTCCTAACCTGGTTAGGTGACCAGTGAAGATGGGCTTGAAAAGATGAGGGCAATCAGGAGCTACAAAATCCACAGGAATAAATACACCGCTATGTTCTCTGCCTCTACATTTTGTTATTCCCAGCCAGTCTCATTTGCAAGTGTAGAAGGGAGGGTGTGTTGCCATATACAACCCTCAGTGTTTGCAGTGATGTTACTCTTTGCACTGAACTGTGAGATCTTCAGGGCAGAATTTGCCCAAGCAGACAGATTCCTAGTGCCACCGGTTGCTGTTTTTAAGGGGATGCTATGGCAAAAGCTCTGCTCCGGAAACCAAAATGTCACTGTTTGTAAATTTAGTAGAGCTGGCAGCAGTGCCCATATGAAATGGAGATGCCAGGAATTCAAAACTGAAAAGACAGGCTCAAATTATACAGGCTGAAATTATAACAACTAAAAATAAATGCTTGCTTTTGAGTATGGTAGCTGTGACTTGCAAACCCTCACGTTTTCATAGCTGGCGAAACTTCTGGAATTACCTCTTATGAGTAGAGTGGATAAACTGGAATATCACTAGCATGGTCCTCACCCCTGTGTATTACCAGCTTATTAGGGAAAATAATTGTTTATTTGCGGCCTACAGTTGAAGGCTTTTTTATTAGCTGTATCTTCAGCTTTTAATTAATTTTCAAACTCACTTTTTGCTATGTGAAAGCAACTTGTGTGGATGTCTGCCAGCCCTATCTTCCCTTTGAATAAATATATTTCCTTTTCTATGCCTAATTTTATTAGTATTCAAAACCACTGTTTCCTTGTCCCAGGTTGAATTTGAGGGTCCAGGAAACTAAAGCCTCATCCTAGCTGCTCAAAGTCAGATCAAATATCAGAACTTTGTGATGTAAAGCTACGAGCTGCTTTGTCAAAAAAAAAAAAATTAATCTGAAAATTTTTAAAGGAGTAGTTCTGCTTGGGCAGATTTTGTGCAAATTCAAGTGTTGTTTGTTGACGTCGCTCTTACAGCAAGATTAGCGTGAAAATGTAAAGCCGTATTAAAAGCTTACCGTGTGTCCTTGCCAGTTTGATGGTTGGAAGTGTACATCTGGATCAAACTGCTGGGAAGTACCTCACTCTAGCTCTGCTACAGTCACTGGAGTGTCGACCAAGGAGCTTTCCTGAGTCCTTCTCTCTGAGTCAGGCTTCTTTTGTTGGATTGCTTTCCTGTGTTTTTCAATTTTAATTGCTGTTGAATGCCTCCTGGCCTTCCCAGGACACTGTTTGGCACATATGGGGACACACATAGACCAAGTCAGTTATTTAATTGGTGAAATTAGCCCGTCCAATAAAAGCTGGATAGTTGGAGGAGCCATGTGCTGAAAATGGTTCGGAACAGCACAGCAAAAGCAAAGAGCAGGCTTACAGCACTGTTGGTTTCTATTTTAATCTATAATTACGCAATGAAGCCTATTATTTTATTTCCATGGTAAAGTAGGACTTTTTTTTTTTTTTTTTTTTTTTTTTCCTTTGCAAG
>JAAGAY010006992.1:11245-42863 GCA_011801015.1 Ardeotis arabs
GCAGCTCCTGCCTGTACTTGTGCGGCTGCACCACGAGATGGCAAAGTTTCTGCTGCTCCTCCAGCCCAGCCCTCTCCGCCCAGACTCCCTGCATCCGCACGCCCCAGGCGGGCGGGCAGACAGTAAAAACTTCTATTGTCTTTGCGCAGCAACAGAGGAGAGGAGCAGAAAAAGGGTATTTCGCCAGTACGTACTCTGTAGAAGCATTAACTGACTCTGAGGGATGATTACACTACGCAAAGCAAGGCAGTGTTAATGTATAAGCCAGTAATGAATTGATTTAACATCACACTGGATTGTCTGGGCTAATTATGCCCCTCAGAGGACTAGATTGCTTTCTGACTAGCCTGGATATCCCTGTGCTGCACCAGTAAATATAAATAAATATAAATTAGTAAATACAAACATGCAGTGTAAATATATCCTAATACGTTTTTCCCAGCAAAACCCCACGTAATACTTAGTTTCAAGTAATGCTACATTTAAAATAAAACTAGTATTTTCTGATTGCCTTTCAATTTTATCTGTTTCTGTGCTTCCTAATTCAATCTGGAAGTGAGGGGACTGAAGAAGAATGTTTTGGATGAAATCTGGTTGAAGTTTTAGACACAAGAGGTACTGCTTAATGATTCCAGTAATACATGCATTAGTAATAACTCAAAACAGTGTTGGTTGGATTGTTAGACAGATTTTAAAAGTTAAATGCTCATAATTCCTCCTTTGCCATATTTTCCCCCACGCTTTTCTCCCTCCTTCTTTCCTAACAGATCTCCATTTTTAGTCTTCTTTGGCTACAGATGTCTGCTCTTAAAAGGCAAGGTGTTACATTAGGCTTTAAAAGCACTTGTTCTAAAGCCAGTTCTGAGCTCTGCTATCTATCATCCTACAGCCTAGGGTTTAACAGCAAGGATGCTTTTTATTTTCTGCCCCCGAGAATGTTCTTTGTAGCAGAAACATCCCATGTTTCTTTCATATTGACATGATGGCAAATAGAGATGTTCACTGATGTAAAAATAAAATGAGGTGCTGCAGTACTGAAATAATTAAAATTACTGTTTCATTTTTACTGATGAAAATTACTGTTTCATTCTTGTTGTTCTCTGAGAATAACAGCTTAATTTGTACAAAGGGATAACTTGGACTGAAGATGAAGAAAAGTCTAGGTTGATCAATAAGGTGTTGTGGCCTTTATGCGCAATGGTGAGCTGCAGGGTGGCTCCCCTTTCTCCACTGGGTTACTTATCTTGTGCTCCAGACCCAGTGCTCCAGAGATGGTGGATTTCAGATACTGTGAGGGAAAAAAAAGCCATTTCTCAGAGTGAGGAAGAGAGGAAAAAGAGGGGGAAACTCATCGGGAGGCATATACCGAAGTCTGGGTACGTGCGAGGAAGCAGCAGCAGGGGATGTGGGGCAAAGGAAAAAGTTGGTAACAGACCACAAACACGAGGCAGTTGAGGGACCAGAAAGTGAAAAAGTGATGGACAACAGGAAGAAGTGGTGGTAGGCTGACCTGAGAACCTCTGGTTTTAAGCAAACATTTTGCTTCTCTGCATGAAGATGGTGCTAGGTGACCTCAAGATGGTCTTTGTCAGCCCTCTATTTTTTACTTCTCTGCAAAGTGCAAAAAAGCGTTTGATTTCTCATCTGCAAACCAAACTTGTCCCCTTATCAGCTGAATGAAAATGAAAAACATTGATTCTTATTGCTAGGACAATTTACCATGTCAAATCTGATGTCAACTATGATTTTCACAGTCCATGTGAACAAACTTCCTTCAGCTCTGTGCCAAACCAATTTATTGAGACAGGAGTAGTGACAGTGATGGATTTTACTTACACCTTGGGTTCCCAGTGCTCCTGCTTCAAACGCCCGGGCAGGAAAGGAGGTGAAGTGCTTGTAACAGGGGCACCAAAATCTATTTGTTCTGTGCTGTAGTGACACGGTGCTGCTAACTCCTGGTGTGCATCTGAACTTATTACTGACCCCAGATGGCAGAGAAAGGCTTTGCACATCCTTCATTAGACCCAGAGTGGAAGTTGTGGGTTGCCGTATTTTAGAAACTCAGAGGCGTGCTACTTCCACTAGGAGTTACCTTTTTCCTAGATGTGTAACAGGGAATCACTGATGCACAGCTGTACAGCACTTTGAAGTGATGACACCCCATCAGCTGGGTTAGTTCCGATTGTTAGGCTGTGTGACAAATTATTCCTCTGCATCACCAAAAAGGACAGAGGAACAAGGCTGGGTGGGGGACGCCAATAACATAATCTGAGAAGTAGTCTCCCAGCTGGCCACTCCCAAGATCATTGTTTTATTCTTTAGATAAAACCAACATTGTAATATATTTTAATTATTTTCACTTAATTGCCTCATTTCCCTCATAAAATTATCTTACATCTACCTATATTTGCCTTCAAATTCTGTCCTCAGCACCTCATGAAATTCACAATCTAAGAAGGTAAAGTAGCTGTGAACATAAGATTGTGTTTGTGCTAATGTGCAAAGAGACAGACTTGAAAACTGCACCTTGATTGTGTAACTCCTGGGAGAAAAACAAATGCGTCATATTAACTGAACAACCACATACCCCTGAAGTCCAGTTACCAGTTGTCTGGAAGGAAGCATATCTTCATCTTTAAATGAACGGCTTTTTACAGGCACGTTTCTTTTCTGCTGCTTTTCATGACAGCAGCTGCTTTTTCTTACTCATGGACTAATTTCCATGAAAACTTCTTGCAGCTTTGCAGTTATTAAGGAGTTTTATCAGAAACTAGACAGCAAGTATGCGAGGCATTATTTCAAGCTCCAGTTATGTGCTCAGCAGAAGCTGTGTGACCATTTTTGTTTCAAGTACATCAAACAGCTGTCATCAGCTACTGTCTTGTGTGGAAATAATCATCTGCATCGCCACAAACTGAAACTGACCCTCGAATACATACTTCCGTCACATCTGTATTTTCCATGTACAAATGCTATTGAAAACCTAATTCTGGTTTGTGTTAAAACGTGGATTTTTTTCCAAGAAGTACCCACTCATGGTTTTATACAAGCTTTGCAATATCCATCTCCGATATGTAAATGTTTCTAATGCAGTCTCTTGCTCAGAAGCATGAAAAACACTGCTAGCAACTTCTAAAGATTTTACACACCATTTAGAATGAAAAAGTGTTTATCTTAAAAAAATACCTAGAAATTATGACTAGACTGCATAGTATTATAACATTTTTATTATGATTATCTATGATAAAATTATTTTTTTGTTTAACATCACAAAAGTCTTAACAGATACAGAGCAAAACTTCCTGTCTGATCTTTTTAATTCCCCAGTCTACTGAAAACTGCATTAACATACATTTAGATTTTACAAATAAAACACAGTTCTAAATGCAATATTTAAATTTACAATCTATGTTTTAAATATTTAATCCAAGTAGTGTTAAAGGGACACTGTCAAACTCTTATGACAAAAACTTGGTAATTCTTAACAAAAATAGTCAGAGACAGTTCTTTATACTTAAGACATTAGCATTTACCTATTAGTGAATTCCTTATAATACAAAAATAATTTTGATCCTCAAAAGCTACCTTCAGCTGGTTTATAGCAGCACTTTACTAACATGCCCCATTTTGGGCTGTGTTCACATAAAGCTCACTTCTGAGCTAGGAAATTATCCCCTAGATTTTGGACAAGGAAAAAAAACCCAGGCAATTGCTCTTATCTACATACACATAATGGACTGACGCATGGCTTACTAGGGCATTTTGACAGTGATCTGGACATTTAAGGATCTTGTAGTTGACACTGAGCACAGATTTACACAGAGATGATGGAGGATATCCTTCCTTTTGAATTGTCATGCCTGTGAGCCTTCTCTTAGGAGCTCAGGCTGCACAACACAGTAAAATCTGGCTACAGAGCCAACTCTCCTAACGAAGGTTTCCAAAATTTTAGTAACTGGCATACATACTGACAAGCTTTGTGACAGAAAGAGGTCTCTCTGTCCACGTTACTGCACAAGTTTATCGCCAGTGCTCCTACAGCCTTCACAAAAGCATAGACCAAGACTCCTACGGGCTTTACACCACAGATGGCTAATTTGAAGGAATTAAATTGCTGTTGGGTAATCTGTGACACCACGGCTTCATCTGGATAAATGGTGTAAGCTTCGGTGCTGTGTATTTCTCGAGCCATTCTGAGTTTCTCACCTCAGATCTGTGATTGCCCGTTGTGAATCCTTTCCTATCAAGAACAGTGTCTGCACTGCAGCATGTGTCAGCAGGCTAAAAAGGAAAACCACGCTGTGGGGTTTGTTCTGGGACTCTTCACTGACTGGACTTTTTGCTCCCTGGGCTAACCTTTTGTATTTCTTCCTCTGTCCAAATAAGGCCAAGACAAAAAGCTCTTAGCTTCATTGATGACAGCAGTTTGCCCACTGGTTCAACGCTCCTCATGTAATACACTGACATACCTGCCTTTCTCTGGAAAAGTGACTACGATCCGAGCGGTAACAGCTCTTTCACGTGCTGCATTGCTACACGCGTCCTGCACACTCACAGTTTTGCTTCCGCTTGGAGACAGGCACTGCTAACAAGAACTAGGCACGTCACAACCTATCAGGAAAAATCCTGGTGAGTATATTCAAATAGTAAAGCTAGGGGTGCGGTGATCTGTGAAAGAAGAAAAGCATTACATTATTTTTCCTAATTTTTAGACAGATATGCTTTTTATTTTGCAACTGTATTTTTTTTTCACCAGAATTTACACCTATTAAAAAAGCTATCATTTTCCACTTCCCAGTGCATTCGACAGAGCCCAAACTTTGGGCTCCCTTTCTGTTGTGTATAGTGAGAGGGGGGAAAAAAGCTTCCCCATAAAGTGAAAGCCAAACAAATACGGTTCAACTCCACTAAAATTTGAGAAAAACATTCACACTCTTTTAAGGAAAGAAACATTCACGCTCTTTTAAGGAAAGTATATATGCCTATATACAAAAATAAAAAACATGAGACAGTGTCCTTTTAAAAAAGTTAAATACATATAGACTGTTAGAATAATTACACAAACTTTAACCATTTCAACAGCTTTTGAACATCACACATTCAATTTTCACAAGCAAGATACAATGTCATTTAGCATTTCTCAATTCATTCAGCTTTTTTTTTTGGAACAGACTCGAATGCAACGCTTTTAATAAAAACCACACATGCCAAACAGCTCGTAAGCAAACGGTAAATAGTTTGAGTTACATTCACTTTGTGGTAACAAGTGTACCGGCTGTTTAATCCAGCACCTGCGGTAGAGCAAGGTAATACTAAAGCCTCCATCCTTCCCCTACCGCAGAGCGTTAACAACCGAGTTGCAATCCAGTCACACAAAAATACTCTTAAACACAAATAAACACAAATAAAACCTTTAAGCTTATCACTGTCTAGTTGTCTCAAATTTACAGAACTATATACTCTGTAAATCTTTTTTTTTTTTAATGAGCTCATCAGAAAAAAAAAAGCAAATACATCAAGCAATGACTCAATCCACTTTGTACAGGCTAACACATTAATTTGTAAGTTCACAAATTCTTAACTTGCACGCCTACAAGCAAAACAGTTCCCTAGCTGACGGTGAGAGCGCTCGGTCTTGCTCCTCTGTCACGGTGCAGGCGTCTCCTGCACCACACCGGGAAGCGTGAAAGGCCTCAACGGTCCGTCTGCTGTTGGATCTGCATCAAAAGCTTTTTGGGTAAGCTGATGTATCTATATACCTTCCATCCTGGAAGTTTGGTCTATAGCATTTCCATATGTTAGTGGATTCTAAAGAAACTGCCAGACAGCTGCTTTGCACCCCTCAGGCATTTGGGGTGCAGCAGACAGCATGCAGCAGCTGACAGCAGCTGCAGAACACCCCCTACCTCTTTCTGCCCACTGAATCCTGTGTCGGTGTTGCTCTTGCTTTGAGCTAGTGGTGCTGGTCCCAGCACACACAAGGTCTTGGTACGAGCCGTGACAGGCCAAAACCTGAGCAGGAGTTGAGTGAATAGTCACAATCCTAGTGCTACATCAAAAAGGTTTCAGGCATGAATGTAAACCCTCTCATTTTGGCATATACGCATCTATGAGAATCATAACAAAAAAATAAAACAATATATTTCAATCACAATACATGTGCAAGTATGCCCTGAAAAAAAAACAGAAAGAAAAATGGCAGCTTTGGCTAAAGCTACTAGCTTACGTACTTTTTATAAAAATAGCAATAAAGTAGGCAAAAATAGGGAGACTTTTTACAGCTCATCTGTATCAATTTGCCAGCTCTTAACTAACGCATACTGCACTTGCTTGTATCAACACAGTCACGAGCCATTTGGTTTCTCAACAGGGAACAGATCACACAAAACGCACCGTCACTCAGAAGTGACTCTTGAATTTGTGATGCGAAGAGCTATGCTCGCAAGGGATCGCATGGCACAAGTAGAAACCTTGTGACAAACTCCAGCTTGCGAGATGTAGTTGGAAGCTAACCGATACAGCCTTTCTGCCCCAAATATGTTGAAGTGCCCTGGCAGTACCTTCTCCACGAGACCTCTGTCCACTAACTCCATCAGGCGCCGGCAGCTTGCAACGTAGTCAGTAACTCTGCTGTAGGGAAGCCAGTCAATCATGGATCCATCGTACACCACGTCGCCGCTGAACAAAATCTTCCGGTCTTTGTCGTGTAAGCAAATGCTGCCTCTGGAATGACCAGGCATGTGCATGACAGTAAGCTGTCGGTCTCCAAGGCTGATCACATCCCCTGCGAACAAACGCGTTACAGGAAAACACAGGCATTTATCACGTGCATGAAACACCACAGATTGTACGACCTACTCATACGCTGCGAGTTTGTACGTGCTACGTATCCACAACAATGGGAGCAGGACATTTATTTTCTCGGTGAGTGCCAGAGCCATCTGAAAGGTACACTTGACAAAAGGGTATTTTCCAATTACAGCAATAGTTAACACGGGCATGGGCTGTATTAATTGCATCTATTCTCACCCTAATCAACTAAACAATGTGAAAAGAAATATGATAGAGAAAATAGAACAGGAAACAAACAGAACACGTCTAAGCTGGGTCTCCTTTGAAAGTTTACAAAGTATTTCACAATTTATTATCATTTTACCCTCACTTAATTCACCTAGAATTGCACTGCTGTTACTTTTGAAAGGCAAAACGACAGAACATAAATTGTTGGAGGAGCACCAAGACTGGCTTTCGCCCCCTTTCTTCATCTCATTCAATCAGATATCTAAAAATAGAACTTTCTTAACATCAGGGCATTTTTTTTTGCCAGCTTAAATGTGAATGCCTTTTTGTTGTACCAGACACTGAACCGGTACTTTTCAGCAGAAAGTCGGTCTAGGGATGGAAAACAGCCCAAGTAAGTCTGCTGTTGTTTTAAATTATAATGCCAGCTTAATTATAAAACGTGCAAAACCCATTAATTTACAGGTGGTAAATAAATATGTAAACTTTGGGACTGTGTAGGGGAAGAAGATCAAGATATAAGCAACCTTCTCAGAAGCAGCTGCTTAACAACTGTGTGAAACAGTTCTAAAAGAAACAATATCCAGTGCCATCGTAAGATGATGCTTAAAACTGTAACGTGCATTTCAGGTTCCAAGGAGAACAAGAAAAAGTTACCAAACCTCTGCTGTGTTAGAAATCTGAAAGTTATAGATGTGTCTCACACCAGAGACACAAATTTACTCAATACTCAGCAAATGTTGGGCAGCCTTGGTAGGAGAACAAAATAGACTTCACTACTGAGAAGACAGTGCAGAAAAGCCTGTATTAGTGAATGAAACAGAAGTGGTGAAGTTACTGGAGCAAAGTGTTCCAGTGGGTTTGGAACTGCTCCTGGCGGTGAGAAGAGTACAGGGAAACAGAACACGGCATCCAAAATTTAAAGAAGAAATGTACAGAATTTAAGAACGCAAAAGGACTGGGACAGCTGAAGGAAACCGTGAGTCTTAGAAGATACAAGTGACTTGGAAAACAGTAAATGGTAAGGCACAAAACAAGTAAATGCAATTTTACCTAGATCAGCCAAAATGAAAAGTGCTTGGAAGATTTGCTAAGATGAAGGTAATGCGAAAACTAAACTCAGCAAACGAAGCAGGTAATGTAAAAGTAAAAAACTGTGGCTTTGGATTGTAACAGATTATTGCCCCTGCTGCATTCTGTATTTTCAGCATTTCTGGATATCCTCACCCCACAGCAACGACACATGCACTGAGATGACGTGCCACTTCCACGCAGCATGTCTCAATTAATGTTTTCTTAGGAACTTTGATGCTATTTTGACAGCATATGTGCTTGTTCTTTCACAATATTTTTTTTAGTAATTCCTCCCTTTTAAAGAAAAAACAACTTAAACTTCTGGTGAGTGACTAGAGTTAAAAGTCACATCAATCTTCTCTGAAGCCTTCAGCAAGTTCAGTTCTGCTTTTCCAACGACCGATGTGGGATGGCCTCAGACAGCCAAGAAGAGATGAAGTCCCTGGCAAAAGGTGTCACCCCCCTGTTAGACAGCGACCCTTTAATGTCTGCGCCACCACGTTGCACAGTCAGGTTGTTTGCTGCCAAAATAACCTACTCGTTGTTGCCTCTGAGAGACTAAATGGAATTTTTTTTTTTTACCTGTAAGGAGCCGCTTCTGTAAGTGTTACGTTTACGTAAACAAAATCTCCTGGTTTTCCCAGTACGTATTTGAATAAATTGGTTTGTTCTTCGCATTGCTGTGCCTTGACAGTTTATGAATAATAAGGGTCACCAGATGGCAGAGCGGACTGACGGGTGACAAACTGTTAGAAGCCTAAGGCTAAACCGGAGGTGCTCAATTAGTCACTCCAATTACTCCTGAGCGATTCCCACTCTAAAGAACAAAAAAAACCCCTTAATCAACAGGCAAGCAGATTAGGCCAGGACAGGGTATTTTTAGGCATGTTTCTCATGCCTGACAATACTTTCAGAACGGGCAGAAACAAGAATTTAACCCACTACATCTCTTTTATTTTTTTTTTTTCCTCACGCTGAGGACTGCGGACAGCGTGTGGGTTTGCACAGACCGAACAGAGCTGAAAAAATTAAAAAAAAAAAATACCGGTTTAAGAGGAGCTCCGTACAGCAGCGGGAGGAGGCAAGCGAGATGTAGCTGCGGCCTAGCCTTCCAAACACATATTTTTTTTATTTTTTTTTTTTCTTTCCCCCACCCCAAATGGCTTCAGCTCAGGCATGCCAAGCGGTAACGCGACGGGGGCCGGCCTTACCCTCCTGCAGCAGGCGGGTGGGCCGGACGGGGGGCAACCGGTAGTGCCGAGCCCGCCAGCCGGGCCGCGGCGGCCGCGCCACTTCCCGCTCCCACAGCCAGGTGACGGCCTCGTAGTTGTCGCCCCGCAGCAGGGCCGCCGCCTCGGCGCTGTGCACCGCCACCTCCTGGAAATGCTGCAGCCCGCCCGAGTGGTCGAAATGGACGTGGGTAGCGACGGCCAGCAACGGGCGAGGAGCCGTTCCCTCCTCCGGTGCCAGCAACCCGGCGTCCCGCAGGTAATCGGGCAGGCTGCGCAACCCCAGCCCGGCGTCGATCACCACGTCCCGCTGCGAGCCCCGCACCAGCCAGATGTTGGCACGGTTGCCCGATTCGTAGAAACGCTCTTGGATCCAAAAAATACCCCCGCCCAGGGGCTTGTGGGCGAACCACTCCAGCGCCGACATCCCCCCGGCCCGCCGCTTTCCGACGCCGACACTTCTCCCGCTGAGCTCCGGGGCGGCGGGCGGGGCGGCCCCGGGGCCCGGCCCACTGCGGCAGCCGCGGGCGGCGGGGAACCCCGAGAGAGAACCGGAGGCGTTGGAGCTCCCGCCCCTGTGGTGACAGGGCCCCGGGGGAGGCGGCGGGGACCGGTCTGCGGAGGGGGGATTGAAGCCGTAAAAGCCCGGGTCGTGCGGGGAGCGGTGTGGGGGTGTCGGGCGGGTTGGAGCGGGTGGAAAGCGCGGGGAAGGGGAGCGGGAAAGGGCAAGGGAGGAGCCGTGGGTGTGTATGCCACATGGCGGGGGCTTGGGGCCGTCGTGACAAGTGTTTTCACCATTTTTACCTTCAGGGGCATCAGGTTAAAACCCCCTCCCAAAATCTCAGTGTTTAAATTTACGTCCTTTTTCCGCTCTTCCCTTCCGCTGATTGCACCCGCCTGTGAAAACCAAGGATCCGAACAGGACCGAGAATTTTGCTCCGAGGAAAACGTGCGCCCACCGTCGTCGTCGTGCCAGCCGCCCCTTCCCACAGGCCTCTCCCTACCGAAGGCCTCCGCAGCCTTCCCCCGACTGACTGCCCCAGCAACAGCGTACGTGGTTTCCAAGGAATTTTAAACGCTTAAATCTGCACTTTGGTTTAATCCTGAAATTCTCCTTCTCATCTGCAGGGAAAATGACACTGAAACTGTCCCTAAACACGAAAAAAAGCATTGAGGTGCTCCATTAGGCCTCCTTCCTGGCAGCCAAAACACTAGTTGTCAGGGTAGCTTTGTCATGCTGGGTGACTTGCTTGTACAACTCAACTTTTCCTTCATGATTTCTCCAGTCATCTCTCACTTTATCGTGTCAGTAGACATAAACCTTCTAAGCCAGTAGGCTTTTGAAAAAAAAATAGGAGTTTCAGTGAAACCGTAGCGTTGAAATACCACTAACTGGAAAGCTGGTTGCTTCGCATCAGACTAATTTCAAGAAAATCGTACAGAGAATTCATTTGAAAGCAGCATTTTTTAAATGGATCTTTATATTCGCTATATTTAATGCAGTGTGTCTCTTCTTGCTAGCTGGGCACCTCCTTTAACTGTTTTGTTTGTTTGTTTTCTTCTATTGTTGTCCCTTTTTTTTCACGCCTAGATAATATAATTGCTCATGGTTGGGGCTTTACTGTACCTTTTATCTTCCTCCATTCCTCCAGGCTTACATCTTGCGTTTCATCCTGTTTTCAAACAAATTTGCTATTCTTTTTTTTCTTTTTATTTTCAGTTAATTAAATGCTCAGCCTTAGATTTTGCTTTGTTGTCTTTCTTAAAATGATTTATTTAGGTCTCTCTGCTTATTTTTAGACAGTTTTCTGTGCTGATCAGTGATGTAGAAATACATAATGTGATTTTGTTTTATACAAGCAGAGCTTATTCCTGTTGAAAATAATAAGTAAGAAAATACTTGCATCAACCTGTTTCTCCCTGGCATTTGGTAATAAGGCCATTGCTTCCATTTGGGGGAATCAGAAAAGATCTTAATGTTAAGTATGCATTTCTTTGCTCCTAATCATAATTCTCTCCTGGATTTCATGTTCCTTTAGACAAGAGTATGAGAAGCTGTAGCTATTGTGCTGTTTCTTATTTCCTGTTTGAACTTGTTGTCTCACTGGCACGCTAGTGCTGGGAATAGTTGTGATGATACAGGTGCAGCAGTAAGTCTGGAACAGACGCGTTCTTACCGAGCAGGGTGCAATACGCGAACCGTGCCATGAATGGTAAACAGCGAATAGGATTTCTGGGCTGAGGCCTTGAATTGGTATTTACGTGGTCTTGGGGAGTCAGCAGCAGAACACTGCTTCACTCAGGCTTCTCTTGGGTCCCATTTCTTGAGATCTTCCCTGCAAAGAATGCGTTTCTCACCATTTTGCTTTACTTGCCAGCCCGTGGGTCATACAATCCTGAGGTGAAGATTGGCGTAACAGTGAAGGTGGTGGGATGTGACTGTAAATGTAGTTTTGCAGGCTATTTTTCTTTTATATCATTGGTGAAATATTTTATTTAGAAACAACCACCTTATATCCGCAGGTAGCTTGCAGATATGCTGGAGTGGAGCAGACAGAGCTGTTGTGAAGAAAAGTCCTTTGATGCTTTTACCTTGAACCTCTTTGCTTTTGGCTCTTTATCAGTACCCAAAACTAGTTATGAAGATAAAAGAAAAAAAAAGTAATCTCAAAGATGAAGAAGCCATGAGTGACAGACAAACTGTTTATTGGAGAAAAGTTCAGAAGCTGCAAAATGTATTCAGAGAAAGTTCAGGGTCCTTGAACTTTTTTTTTTTTTCTTACCTTGTTTCTGGTTCTTCTACCTTGATTGAAATCAAGTCAGTGCATCTAAGGTTTAGAAGAAGAAAGTTTAAAATTCCTTGGTTAGAAGGTAATTGCGGGCACGCAGAAGTGGCTAGCAGAAAGGGAGGGAATGGAGTTGATTTTAGGTGTGTACCCAATTTATGGTATGTGGACGAACTGAAGCTGGGCATTAAAAACAGCTTGCTATTTAAAATGATCTTTGAAAGTGGTTTTAAAATCACTGTAATCTTTGTTAGACATTAATTTTATACATAATACATACATGTATTTGATACACGTAGCACAAATAAATCTTTTAAAATCTGTAATGTTTTCAGTAACCGCCGATGGCTGGGTCGGGGAGAGGAAGAGGACGTGCCTCGTTTACCTTCAACATCGAGGCGATTGGCTTTGCCAAAGGTGCAGCTCTACCTGATGTCATGTGTAAGCCTCCACCGCCGTTTCCTGTAAGTACAGCAGGTACCTTACAACACGCTTCCGGTGTTCAGGAAAAGTGTATTCACTAATGGAATGGAATATATGAACAACTAAGCACTTCAGGACAGTTTTGAACTATTTAATGTAAACAATTGTTTTTCTTGTTGTTACTTCCTGACAGTTTGCTAACTGTTGTATCCCTTATTTAGCTAGATTGCTTGTGAGATGTTTGTTTGTTAAAGTCCTCATCATGGTTTGGCTTTCAGGACATTACAGTAATGGAAACAGAGGGTATCTGAATTTGTTTGAAGTGAAGTTACGTTGGTCTTTGAAGCTGTGAATGGATTTGGTGATTTTAGAAATTTACTGTTGATGCCAACATAAAAGATCTTGGAAGATTATCTTGTACCTCAGTAGCCAGAATCTGAAAATAATTTGAGAATAACTGAAAGATAGTTCATGTAATTAAGGAAACTTATTTACATTTGGCATTTGGGATGTATTTGAAAATTATAAGGGAAGAAAGAGCATTTCCTGACTGAGTTTTGCTATGCAGGGAAGCTTGGACAATTTTGAGGTGGAAAAATAGTCTTACAATGTTGCAATTTTGTATAAGAGAAATTCTCAGTTATGTCAGAATTTGATCAAAGTGCATGAAATTTTTCTCAATCTCACGTTATGATACAGAACTTGCAAGTTTGACATATAATTGGTGCTATACTGAGATTTCTCTGAATAGTTATTTCACCTGGTTTTGACTTTCTCAGCCAGATGTTATGCATCCCCTTAGTCCACCTTTACAATTCAGTTGTGTGATTTCATTGATACGAGGCCAGTTGTACCTGTCCCTAGTATGAATGTTGCAGTCTGCTTGATGGCACAAGGAAACTGAATTCTGTGTGAACTACAGCTTCTGCAGTTACAGTCAGCAGTGGATCACCCTTGCAGGAGAATTACTAGCCCCAGTATATTAGTGTATACCATGGGTAAAGATGTTTTCTTCTTTCTGGAAGCAAAGTTTCAGAACTAAGTTACACTTCTCAAGGGAAACCTGGTGCCATTCAAAAAAAAAGTCAGAGTTAACCCAGTGGCACAACTAGTATCGATAAAAATTTCAAGAGTTAGATTTAACAATTGGGCACTGACCAAAAGTATATTACAGTTGGTGACTGACTTACACTGAAATTATTTTGAGCAGTGAATTTTTGCCATTACGTATTTCTCATAGCCACATTTTGAATTCTTACAAATTTCCAGTGAATGCAATTAGAAACCCAATTAAGGAGCACCAGCTTACCGTCAGCAATGTTAGTGATGTAAAATGTTGGCCAGCTAGCAGATACAGCTGGAAGCAGTGAACTCCTTTCATCATCCAGCTCTGGGACGTGTGGTAGCACTTCCTGCTTTGCACCCTACCGCTCAGGTATCGGCTGCGCACCATCTGTTGTGTGAGAGAAACAACTTCTTTTCTGTAATTCTGTCTCTGGCTCTAGTTTTCTGTATATTTTAAAACTGTTTTTGCTCATTTATCTTTCCCAGTTTCAAGACTCATAGTTGAAAAAACAAAACAAAACAAAACAAAAACACAACAAACAATCCAAACCTTAACAATTCATTTATATTCAACGGACAGGAACTGAATTGTGTGAGGGCTTGTGTATTATTACCTGGTTGTATAACAACCCAACCTGTTTCTGTGACAATAGTCATGGAAAAAGTGTCCATGTTACTCGGAGTAATCATACTTAATGTAGTCAAAATAGTGTTACAGAAGAGGTTAAGGCCAGCAGTACTCTGACTGAGGAGAGAAGCTATGGTTTCTGAGTAAGTTAGGCTGGTGTGAAAAACTGCTTTTGGCAATTAAGAGCTTAGTATGACTAAGCCTGACTATTTCACTATTTTCATACTTTTTTTTTCCTTAATTTTTTGATATATTTTTACAGAAAGATATAGTGAAGTCCTAGAAGTTATAAATTTAGTTGTAAACGTAGTTATGCATGTCAGAATGCGATAAAGTATACTTGCAAAGTAGCAGAATGTATAGTTTTGATTAATATTAAGACCTTATAAATAATAAACGTAATTTGTACAGAGTACAGACAATAAGCCAGTGCCTCTGAAAACAGGAGAAGATGAAGATTACATGTTGGCCTTAAAACAAGATCTTAGAGGAACTATGAAAAAAATGCCATATTTTTTGGCAGTAGAAGAAGATCGTGAAGGTTTGTTTGTATGCTTTTTATTTTTATTTATATCTTCAGTAGTTATTATTTTGTGAAAGATGATGTGGTGATATGCATGTGCTGAAGATGTATTTTGTACTGCTAATGAGGAATAAAAATTGGCAGCTTAAGTGAATTTTAGTGAATTTTTCTCCTTTTACAGTGAAGTTGTAGGTCACACCTACAAGTGCTGTAACTGAAAAGCAACCACTATGTGAAAAAGAGAGTTATCAAACACGTATTCCATTTGATATACAGTAAGAAACATTTAGACC
The DNA here is from genome assembly GCA_011801015.1 of Ardeotis arabs. NCBI lineage: Eukaryota > Metazoa > Chordata > Aves > Otidiformes > Otididae > Ardeotis > Ardeotis arabs. The sequence continues at coordinate 26,287 of JAAGAY010006992.1, forward strand.
AACTATATGCGGTCTTTTCAATTATATGCTAACCAATACAAGTGGAATAGGCATTTTACATGTTAAAATACCAAAATAATTTTGCATTGGAGCAAAGAAATCTGTAGTAAATACTAGTGTTTAAATTCAGCTTCCATTTTACTGTGTACAGACATACTTGAAATAATCAATGTTGTATTTAATAGCTGGACGTTCTGAAAGGTACTAATTTTTTTTCCCTAAGTCTGTTCAGGAAAGATCGGTAAGTACTGCTGACAAGTCACCTGAAGTATGAGTGCTGAGATGAGGAAAAATGATTCACTGACGTTTGCATTAGAAGCAGAGCTAGATTAGAAGCTTGATCTTATTCTGCTTGACCTAAGAACGTCTTTTGCTCATGTGTAATTAAAAATTAACTGCTTTGTTATTGTTTGACAACAATAAATGCTCTGACATCCAGTCATACATCATTATTCTGTTAAAATCCAAGCTTCTGGGTCAGAAAACTTGAGTGGGAAAGAAAGAAAGGGGAGTAGAGTAGGAAGACTTTAATGTCTTTTACCTTGCTGTGAGGGTATTTTGAATCTAGCAGTCAGAGGAGGTTATTACTGTGAGGAATGCTTCTTTCCCTTAGTGATTTTTGCCTGGTTCTGTCATCCTCCTGAGATCTGTATAATATAAATGGTAAGTGCTGTTACAGGAAGGTGGAAGTACCACATATTAGGAAATGCTGCATGCGTCAGTCCCGGGGCCCAGCCAGTGCAATAGGCAGTTGCTAAAGAGCCTTATAACAAATGTTTAAGAAATCCAAAATGGCCAAACACTGGATAATCTTTTCCTTGCTGCCTTGTGCTGATTTTGAATAATGAGAGCTGACCTGAACTCTAAAATGTGAGGTTTAATTTCCACCCCGAAACCATCAGAATCTTTTCTGACTGAATATTCATGACGTTGATACAATACAGGTGCATAGTAGAATCCCCTCTGGATTTCTGGTGATTTTTGTTCATGGTGTAGTGGTGAATTCTAGAGGTTTTTGAGACTGCGTGCAATGTTTTTTTTTTTTTCAATTAGGCTTTGAATGTAGCACTGACTGACACACCTTACTGATTGTCCACTTCTTCTTGTAGTAAAGCACAGTTTAAAATGGAGCAGCACTCCGCAGCGTGAGCAGTGAACACACTGCCGACCAGAATCTGTGGCTCACAAAAGGCAGAATATTTCCTCTGACTGCAGCTGGAGCCCAGCGGTCACCGGAACGCAGCAGGCAGCTGTAGTGCAGCACAAGCTGATGGCCCAGGGTGGACCCTGACGGTGAGGCCAGGTAAAACCTTGGCTATGAGGCAGGGAGAACAGATCTGATCTTCATTTCTAGATCCCTTTATGATGGCAGAAGAATTCCAAATTACTCTTTCATCACTTCTCCTCTTTCATCTTCTGAGTAAACAAATTTCAATCTCTTTGGATTCTTACTTCACCCGAGGCTTGCTGTGCACTTGATCTTTGTCAGGCTTGAAGTTTGCTATTTCCTTTTGAGGCACAAAAAAAGAGGGAACTGCTGTACCTGAGAGCCAGTCAGGGTTATTTCCAAGGAGCCAGCCGCTTTATGAGAACATATTATCTCTCTTTTCCAACTTTGCCTGATGCGATTGTTCTTACCGTTCACCTCAAAATCATCTTTGTTTCTGCAGCTGCCTTTCTGGGGTGGTGTGATCTCTCTCGGTTGCTGAGTGTGCTCCTTAATAGAACTGCCAGCTTTGAAGACTGTTTTTCTACAAAAACTGGCAGTTGCAGGGAAAGCAGGTAGACAGCCACTTGTTAGACTCAAAAAATTCTTCAGATGTTCTCGTTGTCTCCCCAGGGGTAAGCTGTAAGTTGAGGTAACTTTTCACTGAACCTTCGGTTGTACAAAAATTCCTCCTCTGAGGGGTAGGGTATAATTGCATCAGTGGTGGTCTGCAGCTTACAAAGCTTGCTTTAATCTCAGTCACAGTATGCAGTTGTGTCTGGGACTACATTGTGTGCCAGAGGTGGCCTAGCTTTAAGAAAATCACTTTCTTCCTCCAAGGTGGATTATTTTTGTCTGATCTTTTCTGTTATCAGGTTTACAGCCCTTTCCTCCCCTGTATTTCTTCAGAACATCTGCTAGGAATAACAGAAAGGCAGGAGGGGGACTGTGGGCAGGAGCTTCTTAAATTGGCTTTGCTACAAGAGCAAATGGATTGTTCTAAACACTCAGCGTAACATCTGTGAGCCAAATGGTCCTTTGAAGTGTGAGAAAGGAAACATTTTAATTAGTTAGGACATAGCTATCTGTCTTTCATTATTCAGGTAGTAAATGAAAGCCACGTCTAATACTACCTTGCCGTTTCGATGCGTTAGTATGGCATAAAGAACAGATTTTCGTCGTTCATTTCAACACTCATTTTGAGTGAGTAGCACGCTTATTCTGTAGTGAGTTCTCTACTTTCCTCTCTTCCTAAGTTATGAATCATTCATATTTTTCCTGTAGGTATAGCTGGTGTGACTGAGTGACTGCCACCTTGGCGGTAGTTTGGAATTAATTCATTAGCTGTGAGTGGTGAGAGTCAGTTAGATGTATTTTTTTACTGATGACATCAGCAATTAGTTCTTCAGGAAAGAGCCTCAGGCTAAAATCAAAACTACTGGTTTCTTTCCCTCTCTGTTGCTGACAGCTTCCTACAGCATCTCTGAAGGCCACCGACATTAAATGTCCCTTGAGAAACTGTCATTTTAAATCCAAGCTCTTTGTTGCACGGTTTTAAGTAGATCTTCCACTTGCCCTCATCATAACTAGCTTTAAAATTGAGCTTCCTTTCTGATGTCTTCCTTCTCCCTTCCTTTTCTCTGGTGACTGTGTTAGAAGTCTTTGACTGTAAAGGTTACATCCTGCCTTTGTTACCATTTTTTGTGCAGTACCCACAAAAATGATCCCTGTTAGGCTAATGAGTTATTAGTGCAATCAGAATCAGTAATTTTGCATTAAGTGGATTTTGCAGTTGAGCGTGGCAATTTGGCAAGAAAAAAATGGAGCTGATTTAAAAATACTGAAGTTTTGACGTTACTTTTGTCATTACAGATTGTACAAGAAAGTTTATTTTGCAGTATAAATTGATGTATAACTAGTATATTATTTACAGTGCATTTCTCAGTTTAGTTCTTGGGTCTAGAAAGAGATTAAATGAACTAAAATGTGTGGCTGCTATTTAGGACGCATCTCTGTTATGCTGGAAAACTTTGCCATTGCAGAAATACTTGAAGTCCTGGGAGCTGATCACGATCAGGCCTCTGAGGCCTGGGAATTCTGGATACTCTTTGTGATCAGCACAGTGGTGATAAATGTCACTGACTGGTTTTGTAGCAGAGGTTTGATTGTGAAACTGTTGCAGAGTAGACGAGTCAGCATTCATTTGATGTTTTGACCTACTTTCCCTCACTATGTCTGCATTTTATGGTTTCATACTTTCCGAGGATAGAAGTATAAATTATAATAATTTTGAAGGGTTGGGTTTGTTTTTTTTTTAAGGGGGGAGGAGTGTTTTGATTGAAAGAAAATACCCCAAAAATGCAAAGCAATATTTGAGTTTTTTGCCTTTTTTTGGGGGGGGGGGTGTGTGGATATAAAATTCAGGTCTTGCAAGTACTTAGCAAATGATTAGTCCTGGGATTTGTCATGAGAACTGCTCTAAGTAGTGACATTAAACTATTTTTTAAGTGACAGCAGCACAAGAAAGTGTTCAATGTGGTATTAAATACACTGTATGTTTAGTCTTACAGGCAAATATCAAGGACAAGTGTCTGGATTGCCTTTATTAATTAATTGAATTCAGTAACTCTTTGTATCCTTCTCTGTAGTATTTGAGCGGTACAGTAAGAAGTACCAGGACAGTGAAAAGGAGCATACAGCATGGACCCCAGGTAATACCTGAGACTGCCAAAGGCTAATTCTTTATTAATCGGTGAAATGTTCTGCTCTTCGACAGGTTTCGTTCCTTATTTTTCAAGCAATAAAAAAGTATGCAAATCCTTACTAAGTCACGTATTCCTTGTTGAGAGTTATGCCCTTTGCGTGTTTTCAGATCAAGGCAGAGTATTGTTTTGTCCAAAATAAAGGGAAAAAAACCTCTGATTTTATTTATTTACTCAGTGGAAACAGCTGATTTGCAGCAAAAATTCAAGCTTTAGCTCTCATTTAGCTTTCCTTCTTTATTACTCGGTATAACCAATTTTGACCTGGGAGCAAACATTGGTGTTACTAAAAATAACCCAACCTGATGTCTCGGTCACAGGTACCTGGGTTTTATAATGCTAAACTTCCCCAGCCATATCTGTATAGCTCACTATTGCAAAGTTAATTACAGAATGTAAATTGAGGGCATGTGGGCCACTGGAAGGGCTGAACTTTGTCTCTTTGGGACAGATGCCAGTTGTCATTAAGTGGGTGAAATGCCAGTCCTCACTCTAGTTCCTCAATTTAAATTACAACAAGAATTCCTAAAACTGTTGTGTCCTAAAACACTTAAGTGTGCGTAGTCACAACAGGGGCCCCTGCCTTTCCTTGGTGGGTGGCAGGGTGGGGCATCACTGCTGTAAATCACCATTCATACATATTAAAGCTATTTTCTGTACAGATTGGAGAAGACTTCCAAGAGAGATGAAGCCAAAGAAAAAGACCAAAAAAGGTATATTACATATTTTTAAGAAACATTTAATATACACTAGTTGAGTGATAGAAGACATTCTGGAGCTGGTTAGGGGGAAAAAGTGGTAGAAATGTTAATTAGTCAGAATAATCAGGGCTTTTGGCAGATTTTTTCTAAATAATTTAGTAGTCTGCCTGTCTTCTGGGGTTTTTACTTTGCTTCTGTAGGAGGTTTTAACTTACTGAAACATATTTATCTTCCTTCCCTGCCTTTCATATCGATATACCATGTTAACATACGAGATATGTAACAGTGAGATATTAAAAATACACAAAAACTTTTTGTTTTGAAAGTTTGTATCTTTAGTCAACATTCACCCTTCTTTTATCCAATGAATAGCTGGCTGGTCAGATTTCCTTTAGATTTTGGGTTTCTCAACTACTTTGTTTATGATTTCGTTGACTTTTGCATTTTTTTAAGCCTTTTATATGTGATTTAATGTAGGTTATTTTCTATTTTCCATGGGTTTACTTTTTTTGTTTATTTTCAGCTTGCTTCTGCAGAATTGTGAACCAGATCCTTCAACAGCAGTTGGAGCTGGTATTGGTTGTTCTTACAGGAAAAAAAACTTTATTATTACACAGCATCATACGTGTATTTGTTTTCCAAAGTGTTTTCTAGTATGCATGACTGTAACTTTAAGTTCTCTGTACAAGTCTGTTGCTCTGTTGATGTGAAGTAACACTTGGCCTCCTCTATCTAGCTGTCTGTTACATATAATTGTTTACTTTCTTGTTCTCTTTGTCAAAGTCCTTCATGTGTCATTTTTCAGTTCAAGGATAAAACAGGAAAAGTAAAAGGAATGTGCAGTAGTCATGGAGACTGGCTCAGCTGGAAGCTTTGTTCCTTTTAAGAGCGTCACTGAGAAGCATGGTACTAAAGTTAGACTGCAAGATTCAACTGAAAATTAAATACTTATTTACAAAATCTCTAAAGAAGAAGCCAGTACATACCTACTTTGTTGTTTTTAACGAGGAGAAACTGCCTTGGCTTTTATAAGCCTGGACGCAATACTTAGCTTCCCAAGATCCGGTGAAATCATAAATGCAGATTTATTATTCCTTGTTACAATAATGTTCTGATTATCATAAACAAAAGAGAGAACCACAGCTCACTGTGAGTGATTTTTCATCTTTTGTGCCAGCTTCTCTATTTGCTCTTAAAAGTACATTTTCTTACACAGTTGTAATGGCAAAGATCAGCTGACCATTAGAATTTGATTGGATTGAAAAAACAGGCTCCTCTAAAAGCAAAAATCATGCTGGTTTAGGTTTTTTGGGGGGAATCATGATAAAGAGGACATACAGAAGTTATATGACTCAGGAGTTTTGTAAATAGCGGATCAGTGACATGTTAGCCCTTCTGGTACATATCCTTTTTGTATTTTGAGGACAGCCGTCTTAGGTGACACTTTATAATCGAGTGGAACCAAGGTGAGGGAGTGAAGAGAATCTCCACGGAAATTCAAACAGGCTTCCTACCATTTTACCTTCCTAGATTGTAGGAGTGGTGTTTGAATCACTACACAGTTACATGTACAGGGCTGGCTTCATTTTTACACACCTCTCCCTCCCCCTTTCTGGTTTCCATGAATGTTTTCACCTAAGAGCTGACCACCTGCCTTCTTAGTGACAAAACTTTGGGTAGAATTCCGCAACCCTCCCACGCTTACCCTGGGCTGTGGACCGCGGTATCCTAGATACGAGCCGTGCCCGCCAAAAAAAACATTTTTAAAAGTGCTGACTGGGTTAATCTCATGTAGGCCAGTTATATGTGTATGTGTGTGCAGATAGCAATCGGATGTGAGGACAGATACATGGAAAGGCTAAATTGTGTCCCATTGCACTTCCAAGCTAGATGGATGTAAGGAGCTCTTTTGCTTGAAGTTCTACTAAGGAAGGGTCAGTGTCTCTAATTTTATGACAAGCTTGAGAGACGCCCAGCATTTAAGGAAAGATCTTGCACGTCTGTTTTCATTTCCAGGCTGTTTGTTCTATAGGCATTATCTCTAAACGCCTGCAGGGGTGTCTGCAGAGGTTTTGAATCGCACTTTCCACTTGTTTTCCTTAAAAACCTACTTTATTTTGGAGGTGTTTGCTTTGACGCTGTTCATATGTTGTTACAGAGCCCCACGACTCCCCTCAGCTCTGTCACATAATCCCTTCCAAGGCAAAACACTGACATGAACAGAATGTTATTGATGGCAAGTGCTTTTGACAAAATACAGTTGTTGTCTTAGCAGCTCTTAATGTTTTGCTTCCCTAAGTATCAGGCCAGATAAAATACTTAACCGCACTGGGTTACTGTCTGCTCCAGAAAGGATATCCCCTTGATCAACGCACACTTTTTCTTCCTGATACCGCATAGTGCAGCCCAGTGTAAAAAAAAAAAAGTGCAAGTTACATGAGCTAGCTTGTCTGAAGCTGCCTGGTCCGTGAAGCTGCGTAGCTACACGGGTAACAGCGCTTCGCACGGGCAGATGTACCCTGCTGAGAAGAGCTGATCTGTGTTATGTACAGCGCTAAGTTGTGAGTTTTATGTGATCGTGCTGAATAGCAGCAGAGCTATAAGCATGGTAGAAATTGGGCCTCTCAGAGCTCTCTAAAGGCTGCAACATCTCTCGCTCCAGAGCTCTTTGTTTCTCCTCATCTGCTGGTCAAACTGCACTCCTGGAATTGGGGCAACCTTAGTTTAGGGTGCTGCAATCCAGGTTCCTCTTACCTGGGTATGTGGAATGCTATGTTTGACCTTTGCTCCGCCATATATTTAAGTAGCGTAATGAGGCTGGATTGTAGGGAGTAACTTCATAAAGATTATGTTCATGAATCAAGGGATTGGGTGAAAATATGCACTGTGGGCTCGGCTGTCTGAGCCAACTGTGGTCCAGAAGCCATCTAGCTGCAGTAACCTGCCTGTAGGAGCTCATAAACTTTGCTGTCTGCCTTTTTTAATGTATCTTATCTGCAGCGCCCAGCTCTCATTAAGGTGTTGCAAAAATTAATGAGCTTTTATCTTTTCAATATTATGAAAAGTAACAATTTAGATTTTGATCTAGTTTCTTAACATACTCTGAGTATGTAGGTGAAGATTATTTTGTGAAGCTGAACATCATACTTTGGCCAAACCTTTGACCAATTGTCTGTTCAAAGTGAATTTCAGACTGGCCCCATAGGCGTCACGTACATAAATTTGGCATTTACACCTCCATGAATGACGTAGCTCAAACTCTAAGGTAATTTTAATACAGACGGTAGGGGATTTCTGTGGCATTCTCAAGATATAAGCTCCTAAGAGCAAGTAAAAGAAAATAATTTGTGTTCTTCTACATAAAAAAAATAATTGTGATGTATTTTTTATTTCTACAGGTGTGAAACCAAAAAAGGCAAAAAGCTCTGAGCCTAAAAGTAATGTGGATGTGTTGAAAAAAATAGAGGTAAGATGTGGATACTCTTTCTAAATTGCACAATAGAAATGGCTGAAGGAAAGTGAAACCTTTAGTATGTTTTTTGGTACAAATGGAATAATCAGAGCAGCCTTTTTCTGGCCTTGTCTTGTTACTCTGACAGACCACGGTTCTGCAGCGTGGTAGCACAAGGGAGAGGAGAAGGATAGGGCTTGGCTGCGGATAAACTATTTTCTTTGCTCCTGTTTGAACGCAGTGACCAGTTGTGCTTCAGTGGGTAGCAATGTAGTCTAATTGCGAGCAGCAGAGCTACTATTAGAGCTTATTGAAGGAGGAGTTGGTGCCAGAGCTTTTAAATCTATTGCTGTTTTGCCAATTGGCTGATGCTGGAAATGAAACAAGTAAGTTGAGAGGGAAGAGGCATGCAGAAAGAGAAAATTGGGAAGAAATCGACCTCAGTTTTGGAGGCAACTCCCCACCATGTGGGAATGGGAAGGTTAGAGGTGAAACAGCCTTGTATTTTTTTCTCTTGGTGATTTACCACTTGTTTGGTGCAGACACATTATTATATACAGTATGCGGTGTGGCTTTATCAAGTACGACGTGGCCTCCCGTCAGTTATTCTAATAGTGGGTGGTAAAAGGAAATCATCTCAATTTCTGACACAGGACATACTTTTTTAGACTTCAAGTCCAGTGGGTAATGCTTGAATCATAGAATCATAGAATGGTTAGGGTTGGAAGGGACCTTCAAAGGTCATCTAGTCCAACCCCCATGAAGTCCTCATGCTTCATATCATTTTGTTTTAACTAACTGTTGACAAAAGACATTTGCACAGCCCTGTTCCGCTAGCCGTCTCGCTGGTAACGGCAGCGTAACATTTTGGTAGCGTGGCGGATAGGCTGCTGCTGTAACATGGGATTGCCTTGTAAAGGAGATTGCCTTGTGACAGGAGTTGGAAAAGAAGGATGATGAAGAAGAAAAATCTGAAGATGAGAAAGACAAAACAAAAGACAAAGAAGGTGAAGATGATGAAGAAGCAGAAGAACCAGAAGAATACGATGAAGAGGAGCAGGAAGAGGTATGTTAGTTTTCCTAGGCAAAATCAGATCCACCTCATGGAGTAGTGTGTTGGCTGTCAGACGAAGAAATGTCCCTGGCTTTTCTGACGCTGAGGGGGCGTCATCACGAGGGGTTTTCTTTGTTGCATTATGTTGTGCTGCAGTTAATTTTAGTGGGTGTTCTAGATTACTCCCAGAGAGCTCTGAGAAAAGATCTTGCGAGCAGGAATGCGTCCTGCCACAATCAATAACATACAATTATTCATTTTCATCACGAGAACAGTGGTACCTCTTCTTTCATAGATACCAGAACCTGAATTTTACAATATTTTCCTTTTTTTTTTTTCCCCCAAGAAGTAAGGGAGGAAAACACTCCCATTACTGTTTCAAAACGTGGGTGCTCAAGTGCAGTTTAAGGCATGTTTCTTTCATGAATTGTCTGCTCCACAGATACAGTGACGGCTATTTTTGTCCATTTCGTTTAGGAAAATGACTACATTTCTTCCTACTTTGAAGATGGAGATGACTTTGGTGCTGGCAGTGACGACAATATGGATGAAGCAACATATTAGCTGTTGTTGCTAGGCGGTACACTGCTCAGGCCTTCCGCTCCTTGAGGTGGAATTCTGGAGGTAGGCTGAGTTATCAACGGAACTAATGCTTTAGCACTGTTGGTTTTAAGTACACTCTCCAACACCATGCTGGACAATCAGTTGTACAATGCCGTAGAACAGGATACGGGATGCTTTGTTTTGTTCTTTTGCCAAATGTTTTGCAGACTTGCGCCTTTGTGAGGTTCACTGGAATGCCTACTGATGGAGTAAGTTATATGCTGCTGTATGGCCTCTGTGCAGAAAAAAGAATGTATGCATTTTATCAAAATTGTGCCTAAGCATTTGCACTAGTCAGTTCTATGCTTTAGCAGTCAAATCTTGAAAGTAATAGTGAAATTCTTGATGACTGCAGCAAAAAGGGGATATGCCCTTTATGGACAAAAGCTGCTCGTATCTGGCAGCTGACTTCTCTGAGGGAATTTATGTAACTTCTGAATTCAGGTGACTGAAAATAATCAACCACTAAGCACTTTAATATAAACTGACTTGAAAGGACCGTAGTAATATGGACAAACAACATAATGAGAGTATTTTGAAGAGCTATTATTCTTGTTAAAATAACTTAGGAGTATTTTGGTAAGAAGGGACTGTAATATTTAACAATGATGTGTTAGATTATGAATCAGTGTAAGAAATAATTAAGGGTAGTTTCATTTAGAAAGAATATATGGCAGAATTTAAGATTGAGAAATTATGGAATCCTAGTTTTCACCAGTGGCACACAGATTAGCGATGAGGATTTCAGTCCTTTGCCTCAGTTTCTCTGCCTCTTAAGGCGATACCAACTCTCCTACCTCACAGAGCGGTTACACGAGATGGCAGATGATCACTCTACATGTAGTTGTTAATGCATTTATTTACTTTCCTACAGAACAAACCAGACAGAAACTTGACAGCAAATCAGTACAAAAAAAACTGCAAAATGCAGGAAAAGAATGTGGTGAAGTATTTCGATGCATGAGATTTTAATTAGGAAAACAAGGTAAGAATGCTGAGAACAGCAAAGCAAGAATGTTTGGAAACATTTACTTTATTTCAGAACCAACAAAGTGTAGCAGACACATTCCTGAGATTAGAAACTTGAGGAAATGACAGAGCATTCTCTGTGTCCCTTTGTCCTTTGATGATACAAAACATTCATCAGTGTTACTATATTGCTATTGTTGGTTTGGTGGTGGTTTTTTTTTTTTACATTAAAACATTATTTTCCTGACAACTAGTGCTTTTATCAGGTCTAATGAAACAACAGTTGTAAAACAGAACCAGTTCTTTTATCAGCAAAGGAAGGTTCGGAAGTTTTCCTTGCAAATTTGGCGTTTTGTCAAGCAGTATTTTACCTCGCTGCTGACTGGAAAACAGTACTGCATTATTCTATAAACTTCTGTATGCAATAAGAATTTGTTCCTTAAGGTGTAGCTTTCAAGTGTTCTGATAAAAGTCCTCTCAGATGTAAAGGAAATGAAACTGAAATGTTACGCAGGTCTCACCTCAGAGGTATACCAATTTTATTTTGAAGTGTTCGTACCTATACAAATGTTTAATAAACGTTCTGCTGCATTGCCTAGGAAATGTGTTCTGTCTGATAATTTTCTTCTAACATCACACATGCCAGCAGTTGGTTCTGGAATAGGCGTGCCTGTTTCTTGCGTGTGATGATACACAAGAGAAAGGCAGAGAAGATGTGAACAAGGTAAAGATGTTAAAAATAAATTAAATTTGCTTACCTCAAGTGTAACTAGTATTGCCTCCTCCGGTGCAAGGGAAGTGAGACTCCTTGCCTCCCACACAAGGAATGCAAACAGATGGCTTTTGCCAAAGGCAGAACTAGAGAATTAATACTGGAAAAGCATTACTGCCCGAGTTAGAACTTGGTCACAAGCTGTGGGCTGCCTGAAGAGGTGCAATACCTTATTTCGTAGCAGACGCTAATTCCTGGGGACCGATGACTTTTCTCATTCATTGTGCTGCTCATGGGAGACAACTGCCGCCCTGACGTACTGCTGAGAAATACTACTCTGGCAGAAATCAACCCTTTTTGAGACCTTGAAAGAGTGAACTACAGTCACCTCTGTCTTCCAGAGGGAACCGCAGGGTCTCAGGGTGGACCCTCTAGGACTAATTCAACAATGGCAAATCAGGCCAGCGCTTATGAGCACGCTAAGTTTTGCAATGACGCAGCTCTGCCAAGGCATTTCTGGAATGAAATGAGGTGGTGCTGTTCCAGAGGCCTCACAGTTGTAGCCGTTTTTATAAGCTGATTTTCCAATTGCTTAGAATTTACTGCGAGACCATAATGCTGATAAAGCTTAAACCTTTCTCTGGGTCTCAGCAAATTTCAGGATTTGAATTTATGCCTGTCCAAACCTATCTTGATAGCGTAGCAGAAGAACATTGCTACTTCATACAAGAAAGCAGTGCTTTCAGTCTGTAGGGAGATCACCATCTGACTACCTTAATTTTTCATGCCCATTTCTTAATCCTCATTTTACACAACTAAGAAGTTCTCAGAGCTTTACGCAGAAAAGTTCCCAGTTCTACAAGGCATGCGCAAGATAAACCATTAAGGCTTCGGTTATGGTATGCTGGAGAAGAATGCTATATGCAGCTACTGCCAACAAAATACTTGTTGGCCAAGGATTTTTATTTTAGATTATACGTAAAAACTAGCCAAAACAAATACAAGTAGTGGCCTCCTGTAATAACACACGCAAAGTATACAGAGCTAAGAATACACTCTACGCACCAGTTCCACTGCAGTCTAAAATAAAAATCTTTATTTTATGTATGTTACTTACGTTCTTCTAAAAGCAGAGGAGCAGAAGTATTTAAAATAAGACTTGCATCCTCATTCATGTTTATTTTACAAAGTCGTATTTTCAGCCTTTATAAAATAGTTATACAAAGACTATTTGTAACGACACTCTCCAAAATATAGCAGATTTAAAGCATTTACATTTTACATGATCCAACAGTGCAATATGCACTTAAATTTAAAAACAACTTCCTGATCAACAATATGTTGCAATTAACCTAAAACAGGATTTACCACTCAGTTTTGTTGTTTGGTTTTTTTTTTAAAGTCAATTTCTAAAAGACTAACTTTAGAAATTTTAACTTAAATCAGATTTAAGTTCCATACGGAGCAGTTACCCTGTTAATTCAGGGCTGACATGTGATGATGCATTGCCAGTTGTGTTGCACTTTGGAAAAAACAGAAAAGATCCCTGCATCTTGCAGAAAGCCAAGCCAGCTGATGCTTGTGGATCACCAGCACCGGGAGTCCTACAGCCATGGACAGAGACCTCCTGTATCTGCTGATGAAGTCAACTAACTCTCTTAATTAAAAGTATGCTATATGAAATCTGCTACATCATAAAACAGTAAGGCCACGCCAGGCTGTTGGTTAGAGTGCAATGCAGTTCAATAAAACAATTATCCTTTGTGTTCCTCTAATAACTGCTTATCCTAAGGTAGATAAAGGCCCTTCGCGCTGAACTCGGCGACAGTAACCACAGGCCTTCCAACACCGTAACAGCCCAAAGCCCGAGAACTGTTCAGCTGTACCACCACAGGACGAAAAGCCACAGTTAACCACCGATCTCTTCACTCATACGTCAGCAGGACAGAGAGGGTCCTGACAGAGTCAGTCCAGAACGGAAGTTCACTTCTGTACCAGTGGCAATTTAATACCCATCGGTTCAGGTATGTGCAGTAAGTTAGGCTTCTGTTGCATCATCACAATAGTTAGCTTCCTGTTCTTTGACCATTTTATAAGAAATGGAAGGATAAAGTATTAAAAATGTGGAGGTTTCAGAAACAGAACGAAGGGGAAGGCAGCAGCAAAAAACCAGACGCATTATGTACCGAGTTTCAGTCCTACATGCAAAACATTTATATTAACGTCCCGAAGCTCTGTTGTCTGGACGAGGGCAAGTCACTTTTTAAGGTTTTAGCCATAAGCTGTATCAGACTAGCCGCCATAAATTATTTTGCAATGCAATTTTTCATGCAGCCTTGCCCAGAACTGGTACTTCAGTATTCATACTTGTGCTACTACCATATTCTTTTCATGGAAAGAATTATTATTTTAAAAGACTGGTGAAAACAAGTATTATGCAAAACATGAAGTTTATGCCTGTTTGGAATCCTTCTTCTAGTGTGGAAAGTATTGAGTAGTCTGATGACCTCAACAGATACCACTGTGATCAAAGGGTTCAGGAGGAGGCACAGATCATAGTTCACAGATCCAACTGTACAGCATTTCCCTTCCCTTCAGGCTGCTTCAATTTCAATATAATATATTAAAAGTTATCCAATTCATGTTCATACACTTAGCATGCCAGCTAACAATATATGCCCCAAGAACAGACGGGGCGTGAGTCTTTACTTTCAAAATTTCAAGTTGATAAAGCACTTTGGAATACCTCCAATAGTTAGGAAACATTAACTTTCATCATGTTTTTTTTACTGTATATACTTATTCAAGACACTCAAAGGAAAGCTTATCGCAGTAGTTTAAAGGATAGTGATATTGTTCCATTTCCCTCCAAGTCCCATTCACGTCAGCTATCTTGGGCTTTGGTAACAAATGGTACTTTGAACAGGGCAACAGAAATCTTACTCTACAAGGCAAATGTAACACAAAAAAAAAAAAAATACAGGCAGCATCTCAGTTTTTATTTAAAAATATTCTCAGTACACAAGTACCTCCTTCTTTCTCTAGAAAGAGTCCAGGGTTTTTTTTGTTTTGTTTATCTTGTAGCATTTTCAGGTAGGGAAAGAAAAAAAGGGGAAAAAACAAGGTTGTTCATGAAACCCCAAGTGAAACATTCAAGAACAGAGTGGTTGATGAATACACTACTACAAAAAGAACAAGTCTGAAGCTGCAACTGGTCTATTCTGCTGCAATTTAGGTTTATTGCTAGCAGCCATTAAACCTCATTTGAAGTTTTCTAGCAGATTTCAGGAAAAAGTTAGTGTTTGAGGTTCATGAGCACGTGGCTATTAGCATACTCAGTACCCACATGACTGCTGTCTGAAGAAACAGTTGCTCCTCAACTGGTAACTGGAAGGAAAACAATTCATTAGCATAAAATAAAGACAACTGAAGCAGTCACAGCAAGGTGCCGCACATCTGTACTGCCTTCCTGCCGTACACAGCTGACCAGATGAGAAGTGCGCTCCAGTCCAGTCAGTTTTCAGTAGGACACCACAGAAGGATGCGAAGTTTCAGCAAGACTGCATTGAGGCCCAGCATCGCTTCCATAGAAAATAAATTATCCTCCTGCCTACACTGAAAAGTACTAAAGAATGGGGTGACCACAGGCACAAGATTTGAAGATTCCAGCTTAAGTATTAGCTACTACCTCTATAAAAGTAACTTTTAAAAAAGAACTTCATAGTGGCAATTAATTACGGAATGATTGGGTTATTAAAAAAAACCTTACTCTATTAGATAAAATAATGAGAACGCAGTTTTAACTGACAACTGTAAACCTGATATTAAAATGTCAAGTGTACTATGCATTCTATAAATACTTTAAAATGTTTAAAAGTTAGATATCCCCAGATGCCCATTTTAGGGCTGTAAAACGTACAGTGAGACTCCTCATGTTAGTTCAAGCTACATTTTCTCACTTCATCATTAATTAAAAAACATATGCCTATGAAAATAGAAAAAAAAGTGCAAAGCTTCAGAGACAATTTTATACCTTAATTTACATCCCAATCTTGCATTAAAATCTCCTGTCTCAGGCATATTCAGAGATCACATGAACCACAGAAATATCCTTGATCTGGAACACTGCCCATAAAGGCAAATCACACAGCAGTACACATTTTCTCTGCGCTCCGGATGCATTTTGCATTCTGTGGTTTCTCCTTTATCTAATGCCATGGTACATGTCTGTGAATAACAGCTGCCTGAGGTTTTCCGTTGTTAAGGCTGAAGGTCTGCTTGATTATCAACATTTATCATATTCGCTGGATTTATTCCATTTTCTATTGGTTTCTGATGTGATGCTGCTGTGACTAACAAGTGGGAAGATTCCATTGTAGAATGGTGACTGACATCCGCTTTCACTAGAACTTCATAATACAAGAGATAAAAAACCGGAGTTACTATGCCAATGATCAACATAATCACTACCGCTGTCCACCATCCTATACCCCAGTCTGCTCCATAGTAAGGATCCTTGCATTTTTTTGTTTTACCGTCAGTTTCAAAACAGATCTGTTGGGCGGCTAAGGCAGAAACAACTTCATTAAGATTCTCTCTCTTTGTATCATTACACTTCACAATTTCTTCTATATCTCGATCCACTTCTTTTAAGAAGTTGCCAGCAGTCTCATTAGCAGAGAATTTATCAGAAGGTGACAGTTCCTGCACTTCTGGGGAACAGTGAGCGGGCCGAAGAAGCGGTCTTCCTTTTGGAGAGACGTGTGTTTCGGTCAACACGCTGAACTTCTTCACTGGAATTCTGATAGACCTCAGGGCAAAAAAATCTTGATCGTTGATAAGGTTGTTAACTCTTTTGATATCTGCAACCTAAAAATAAGAACAACAGTTTAAATATCAAAGCCCCATTGAACTGAAACTATTTTTAAGAGTACTACATCCTTGAGAAACAGAATTCTCACTAACGAAACAAAGGCAGCACCTTTTTTGTTGGTTTCTTTTTTTTTTTCCCCCCTCTCTTTTTAAACCGATAACAATTCGAACAGTATGAAATGTGAAGAGGTCAAAGACCAAATCTGAACAATGAGTGGTAAAGCAAGCAGGTAATTACGAGGTAAC
>JAAGAY010006994.1:0-13565 GCA_011801015.1 Ardeotis arabs
GTTTTTATCTGCCAGGTTTTGATCCGCAGGACAGGAATTCCCATCAGTTTGTCTGTGCTTTATTTAACAATTGCCAGGCAACTGGGAGTCAAACTTGAACCAGTCAACTTCCCCAGCCATTTTCTGCTGCGATGGTGTCAAGGAAAAGAAGGGTATGTGACCTGCTGAAATTTGAAGTTATGTCCACAGTAATAAAAGCCAGAAGGCATTTACAGCTCCAGACCTGTACCAGAACGTTCAATTATTTTCCCTCTGTAGTTGTAGCCTGTTTGGAGGAGAAGATCAGACCTCTAAAAATGTTTTCCCAGAACTCAGCTCTGTTGCTGAGTACGAAATAATAGTAAGCATGAGATAATGTTTCTCTTACTTAAGAAAACTATGAAAAACTGAAAAGGAGAAAAAAGGTGCTGATTTCACTTTACCTTTTGTACAGAACAGTTGCTGGAGACTACCGCTGTTGGTTTGTGCACTCATTTAGTTCTCTGAGTCAGTGCAGAGATCTTTTGACCAGATCATGGTCAATTTATAGAAATCTGTGTTATGTGAATGACATCAGCAGTCCAATTCAGAGCGATGTTTTTTTCTGTATGTACCCCTTCTGACACGACTTCAGATGCCGCGTGCGTGGGCTCTGTTACGCTTCACAGTGCAGTGTCATAGTATAATTAGAACTAGATGCAGCAAACCTGAAAATATCTGAAGGAAAGCACTGGTGTGATAGAGTGAAAAGTCCCTTAGTTTCTCTGTCTTTCCCGTATATGTTTATCTGAAGAAGAAGCTGGGAGGGGAGAGAAAGTACCGAGTAATCCCTCTTTAGGAGGGAGCTGAGGTATGAATGACACTTGTTTCACAAACAAGCTTGAAAGTGCTGAGCGAGGAGCAGAAACAGGTAATCCTGCTTTACCAGGAGAGCCATCATCACAATTTTGTTTCTTTGTTGTTTCGTTAGAAGCACAGATATTTTTGACTACACCTACATTGACGCCTTTGGGAAGGGGAAGCAGCTGACGGTGAAGGAGTGCGAGTACCTCATTGGCCACCATGTGACAGAGGAGTTCTATGGAGTGGTGACTTCAAAAGAGGTCCTGCAGCGAATGGTGGGAAATCTCTTAAACCTTGGCAAGCGGTGAGTTGAGGGTCATCTGGCCTGTGAGGGCCCAGAGTATCCTGTCTGCGTGTCCAATACTGCTTCGTCACAGTATTTGAGAGAGTGCTTTAAAAAGGTGTCAGTCACCCCACAGGGTCTTGAAAGTTCTGTATGTCATGTTGCGTTGTCTAGTTACTTCTAATCACCTGCAGCAGTGTTCTGTGGAAACAAGAATATTTAGTAAAACTAGGTCCCTTCAACAAAATGGACAGATCATTTATTTTCTCTGTGAAAAGCTGAAAGGGACTGTCCACCATTCCCTTAAGAGCAGAGACCTTTGTTATGGTCTGGTAAGCATAACCCACATGCTCAAAAGAGCAGTTTCAAAGATACTGTTGGTTTGTAGAAAACCTGTTGGTGGTTTTTTTTTGGTTGTTTTTGTTTTGTTTTGTTTTGTTTTTCCAAATGCCCCTGATAAGCACTTTCCAAGTAGCCGTAGACAGAAATCACAGAGTGAAAGGATTGCTTTAGGTGTAATTAAGTTAGGGGACCAAAAGCAGATTTCAAAATAAAATGGCTTGGAAGGCAAATTCTGTATATAGGATTATTTGACCAAGTAGAAAACCAGTGAAGTGGGAGGGTAGAGTCCAGTCATCAATCATGTAGCATTTTTCCTTCTGAGCAGGCTGTTGGATGTGACGAGTGACAGCCAGTCCTGGAGTCTGTAGCGTAATTTTTGGTGACTGTCCCTGTATGTCGGAGTACTGGGGATAGGGATTGAAAAGCTAGCCTTACAATTGAGGTTTTTTTTTTTTGCTGGCAGAGAAAGCACTGATCAGTCTTACCAACTCTTGAGAGACTCCTTGGATCTGTACCTGGCCATGTATCCGGACAATGTGCAGCATCTAATGCTCCAGGCTAGGTTGTACTTCCACCTGGGAATCTGGCCAGAGAAGGTACCTCGCCACTCGGTCGGGTGTTTTCTGATAAGCTAAGCGCTATGAACACTAGTTTATTGATTTTGGGACTACGTCAGCTTGCATTACAGTCTGCCACAAGTTGTTTCTGTAATAAACACAAATGAACGAGTTATCGCATTTCAGAGAATCGATTTTCTACTACGTGAAGCAGGGAGAAGAGGATTCTTGCTTGCTTGTCCTAGGGGAGGCTGGTGAGCAGCCTCAAGTCTGGGTCATAATTTATGATTTAGTGCCCGAGTCTGACGGTTTGTCTTGCAGCCAATACTGTGCACTTTTAGCTGTAAGTTGTAAGAGTGTTCCATTTAGTTTATGCCTAGATTATGGTAGTGGTAGTAAAACTCTTGCTGGATTCATAGAATCATGGAATCATAGAATGGTTTGGGTTGGAAGGGACCTTCAAAGGTCATCTAGTCCAACTCCCCTGCCATGAGCAGAGACATCTCCAACCAGATCAGGTTGCTCAGAGCCCCGGCCAACCTGGCCTGGAATGTTTCCAGGGATGGGGCATCCACCACCTCTCTGGGCAACCTGGGACAGTGCTCCACCACCCTCAGTGGAAAAAAATTTTTCCTAATATCCAATCTAAACCTACCTCCCTCTATTTTGAGACCATTACCCCTCGTCCTGTCACACCAGGCCCTGCTGAAGAGTCTCTCCCCACCTTTCCTGCAGCCCCCTTTAGGCACTGGAAGCCGCTCTCAGGTCTCCCTGGAGCCTCCTCTTCTCCAGGCTGAACAGCCCCAGCTGTCTCAACCTGGCCTCACAGCAGAGCTGCTCCAGCCCTCTCATCATCTTTGTGGCCCTCCATGATTCATGTAAAACAAGACATTTCCTTACCAGAAAACTTGTAGGAAACCTTCTTTTATAAACATGATGAAAGCTGTTTCTCTGAAACCTTTGCTGCACAATCAGTGGCTCTTGGGAAAAAGCAACTTAAAAAAGAACCACAAGGACAGGACTGTTAGTATCACCTTTAGCCTAGAAATGTGAGTCCTGCCATCTTGTGAATGTGGGAAAGAAGGTGCAGAGACCTACACGTTGTCTAAGTTGTCATCCATGCCTTTCTTTGAATTTGGGGAAAGCACAGGGAAGAAGCAGATAACTCAAAAAAGTATTATTTCTTTAGTGTCTCACTACAGCAAAGAAGTGTTCTTTAATCAAAACTTTCTGTAGTGCTTTAGTGAAGCTCACGTGCTTGGGCAATGCCTGTGCCGTTTCCAGATGTGAGGTTTGGGTGAGGCAGTAGAAGTGTTGGCTGGATAGCTGAGCAGAAATTTAAAGCTTTTCCCACTGAATTAACTGATGCTTGAGACTGATGGAGAAGCTGCCTTCCTTTTGGAGAACAGACAGTGCTAAGCTTGCTGCTCCTTTCTTATGGCAACAAGTCTTAAGGTCACTGCAGAAAGAACAGCACAAACTAAGAAATGTGTGTGGAGGACGACTCGCTGAGCTGAAATGGCAACCGTACGTAAATAGTGAACAGCTAAGTGAAACGCTGAAAGATCTTCCTTCCCCTTTCTGGCACTCAGCAATGTGTTTGTAAAGCACCAGGGCTTTACATACTTGCATTTTGCTGCCCCATAGAACAAGTAATTGGCCCCATGGCTGAGTTTTACCTCTAGTTTCTCTGCAATGTGTTTCTCTGCACCAAATTTGGACTTTTTGGTATTGGGTCCTTGTTTGCATCCGGTCGTTCCAGGCT
Source organism: Ardeotis arabs (assembly GCA_011801015.1). NCBI lineage: Eukaryota > Metazoa > Chordata > Aves > Otidiformes > Otididae > Ardeotis > Ardeotis arabs. Next base: position 3,770 of record JAAGAY010006994.1, read on the forward strand.
GTTGGGTAGGATTGCAGCTAGCCAGAGGGAATGCTCTGTGTCTGACAGAACAGAAGATACTAGATTCAATAGAGGTCTGCCAGCTTTATGGAAAATGGTACAAAATCTTAAAAGTCAAGCTGAAGTACCCAGAATGTTGTCCTAAATGTTTGCAAATAACAGTGAGTGAAAATGCCAAGAATCTCTGGCAGTTATGATCCTTGTGCTAGGCAGTTATGATCCTTGTGCTATCCCTTTTGGTGAGATTTCTCAGGATTTTCACGTCCTTATTAAGATGCCAGCCAGAGAATTAAGGTGGCTGAGAAGCCTGAGCTGTGTTTCTTCTTCTCATACCTAATTACTCGCCTATTCTTTTTCTGAATTTATTTTCTTCACCTCTTGGCTGATGTTCGTGCTCAATAGCCTGAGATTTCTATTCCTCTTCTGCTGGTGCTCTGAACTTAGGGTTGACCAAAGCCAAAATCAAGGAGACAATCGTTTTGCCAGGTGCTAAGGTGTGTCAGATTTTGGAACTGTGGCAGCACTTGAGGTATTTGATGTTTAGACAGATACATCTGGCTTTTCGCAGCCTGTCTAGACAACAGTTTTGGCAAGAGCAAGAAAGAAAAAAGAAAAAAGTAAAACTTGCATTGCCAGCCTCTAACAAACGTGGCAGCAGGCGCTCTGATAGCGTGCCAGAGGGTGTTCGTAGGTCGGTATTCTGGATTTACAGGGTTTGCTGCTTTGAGAATGCTTTTAAAGTTGGTGTTCTTTGGTCGTCCTGAGACACGTAGGTTCTCTGTCTCTTGTTTGCTATTTCCTGGGATAGCATCACAGAAGTTATTTGCGTTTCCTTCTGTGCTGACCTATTTTACCTCTGCCAGGCTCTTACAGACATGCTGAGGAGCTGTCTTAAACTGAAATGTCTGTTCCCGAGTACAACAGAAGTCATCTGGAATCTCTTCACAGCAGCAGTTTGGGAGACTAGCAGCAGTATTCTTTTCACATCTCAGAAGCCTTGAAACAATCTCATCAATACCCTGTGGTTGCAAAATGTGATACGATTAGCTTGTATGACTTAGTTTTAGGGTGTTACTTGGCTCAACAGTGCCCTTCCTTGGAAGTAGGGAGCTTTACAAAAAGGGAGAGGACTGTTGGCCACTTCTGCGGGCTAAGCAAGTGTGACAAACTCCTTGGGAGTGTGTAGCTAGAGCAAAAGTTCTCAGTCCCGTGTGGAAAACTCACGTGGCAGACCTCTAGGCCTGGGCACTTAGACTCAGCGAACTTGAGAAATACACTGTGTATATTTTAAAGTGTTGGACTGCTGTGGAGACTTGTTCTGAATCTGTCTTTTTTTGTTGTTGTTGTTGTTGTTGTTTGGTTGCTGAAGGTTCTGGACATCTTGCAGCATATTCAGGCTTTGGACCCATCCCAGCACGGGGCCGTTGGGTACTTAGTTCAGCACACCCTAGAGCACATTGAGCGCCGGAAGGAGGAGGTGGGACCTGAGGTGAAGCACCGTTCAGACGAGAAGCACAAAGAGGTCTGCTTTTCGATCGGGCTGATTATGAAGCACAAGAGGTGAGCTCTTCAAAAGCTTCCCCGCATTAGCAGGCTGTACTGTAACAACGAGTGCAGAAGTGTTTGTTCTGACAGTAATGAGCTGTGGTTTTATCTGCCAAGGAGGTGCCTGGAATGGAAAATGCCAGAGATGTGCACTTTGTAGAAAAGTGGGAGCAGCTCTGTCTGTCCTTTGAGAGAGCGAGTGTATTCACTGCTGTTTGCTTGCAGAGAGAAGTTTGTGAGGTGACTTGTCTGAGTCATCATATATCACACAGCTCAAATTTCCACAGCCCAGAGCTCTTGAAGAACCATCAATAATCAGTTAATGAGGGACCCTGCAATGGAATCGGCTTCCAAAAAGGTTGTAAGATTCCTAAGACAGCTTATGAATCTTTTCCTGTGCTGTTATTACCCCCTCTTCCTGCATTGCACAGAGGCTTTGTGTTCCTGTCTGCACTACTCTGCCAGAATGACAGGCCAGCGCTGTGTTGCTTCAGCCGCTCCTCCAACTCAACGAGACGTCTGGAGCGTATTTTAAGGGCGTCGGCAGTGACAGTTGTGGTGCCTTGCGATTAATTGCATAAATAATCTGAAAAGAACGGTGACTTTGTTTCTGGGAGTTCAGTGTTGGGATTATCACGTCTGTGTGACGGGCACAGAAGCAATTGCACAACACAGTAGGAGGGTTGATTCTCTGCCTGTTTCTTGTTTCCTGTTCTCCCAGTTGCTGACTTCCAGTCTCTCCCGTTTTCATTTCTTGCTCACATTTGGTTTTCCTTTGTCCTCAGCTGTTTGTTCCTGTCTGTTTATCCAGTCACTCCTAGTCATTTCCCCCCTATCTCAAAAGACACACACACATGCACACAAACTTTTTGATTTTTTTGTTTTGTTTTGTTTTCCCTGTTGTCCTCTCCTCCTTGTGCCAACTCACAGGAGGCTCCCGTCCTGTTTATGCTAAATTAGTCTTGAGGAAAAAATGCTGGCTCTGGAGTTTTCAGTCTTTGGTGTGCAATTCTTTTTTTTTTTTTTTAAATTAGATACGGCTATAACTGCGTGATTTATGGCTGGGATCCTGCCTGCATGATGGGGCACGAATGGATTCGGAATATGAACGTCCACAGCCTTCCCCACGGCCCCCACCAGCCTTTCTACAATGTTCTGGTGGAAGACGGCTCTTGTAGATACGCTGCTCAAGGTGAGTGGGAGTCTCCTGTGTTTACTGGCTGGTTAGAAGTGCGTTAGTAGAAAGGGATGCGTAAGGGATTAACTCTGTTAAGTATGAAACAGAAACTATTAGTTAAGGTTGAGGTAGGAAGGAAAATTCTCTTGAATTCATGGCCTGCGTGGTTTGCTCTACATGAAATCAGTGCTGCTAGGAATGAACAGTAAGGACCACTCCAGTGTGATTTCCTTTTGCCTTAGAAATATGTTTTCGACGTGGTTGGTTTTATGCTATAAACCATGATAGTTGCTTTTCAAAGAGGTCTTTCAGCTTTTGCTGAAGTCTGAAGTTCTCCCTGAGATACAGAGGCATCCCCTCCAGCTGGCTGGGCAGCTGCACAGCCTGGCTGCATTTTGCTAAGACAAGGTGTGGAAGCTGCTGGAGGGGAAACGTTGAACAAAAAATGCAGTTCAGCTCTTTCGCTGCGGGTTGCTCCCTAGCGTGTTCTGGTCCCATACACGTGAGCAAGGGGTGGTTTTACAGGAGGGGACACTCCTGCCTTTGTAGGTTTAAAGTGCAGGTGTTTCTCACTGCCCTGAGAGTTACTTTATATTCAGTAGTCCAAAAAGATGAAGTGGGGAGCAGAAATATTGCAGCTAAGCCTTATGGCTCGTGTTAGGCAGCGCTGGGCCTCTCAGAGAGTCTTAAAAACCAGAAATTCTTGTGTGCTGTGGGTTGATATTAAAATATGCATCTCAGTGAAAACTAATCAGGTAATTGTCAACAGTGCTTCTGGGGCTGAGTCATCTCTTAGATCTTTTTGTATAATTGTTTATAAACAAGTATAATGCTGGCTGGGTCCAGAGCACAGAGTTATTTTAGCCAAGCTGTAGGTTGACACCATCATCTCTCTGGCATCCAAGTGTTTTGATATTGGTAGGGAAAATCGAAGGGTTTCTCCTTGCTTGCTGAAATCTTGCTCGCCAGCTGTTGAGTGTACCCTCTAAAATACATCCTAAGGTCATTTGGGGAAGGGACTGTTCAATAACTTACTGACCTGGCTTTGGAGAGGGGATGATAGTTTTTTACTGAAAGAATCTTAAACAAATCTACATGCAGAGTTTTATCTAACCAGCTCAGAAATAAGACCAAGGTTATTACAGGTAATTGCACCTCAGTCTGAGTCCTTCCTGTAAATCTGTAGGTTGAGCTGTAGCTAATTCCAAACCACCTGTTTCATACAGTGAGCTTGACATCTGCCTGTCCGCTCTTGTCTTTCTTTTGTTTGCTTTGTAGCAGCACAAGCCAGATATCCGTGGCTCAGAGCTGCGAGTCAGCGCGTTTCTCAGGCTCCCCACCTAGTGCCCAACTTGCTCCTCTCAGTCCCTTTCCCCTGCCAGCTTCTGTTTCATCACTGTGTTGTTCCCTTTACGCACAGCTCGCTGCTCAGCCGTGCTTCTGCAGAGCACTCTGGAGTGGAAATTGTTTTCCGCAGTGGTGCAGCGTACAAGAGAGGTGCTTTGCAAGCCCGTAGGACTGCACCAGCACTGAGGTGGAGAAAGCTCTTGTGCTTTTGGCTGCACACGCTGGCATAGAGTAGCTTCAGAAAGCCTGTATGGATTAATATGACTTGTGTGTGCTCTCTGTAGTGAGCTGAATAGTTTCAGGGACAGGTGAATTATTCCTGAATTATGTTCTCTGCATCCCATCTTGTTCCCACCCTGCCTTGCAGATAAGTCAGACTTTGGGACTTTATCAGCTTTTGTTTCTACCTCTGTATCTGGCACTGTGCTGTAAAAAATGCCATTGTTTGAGGGCTGCCGCAGGGCACCTGCGCGTTGGATTTGCTGCTGGGCTGCCTCCCAGTCACACCACTTCATACAAACACTGCGGGAGCAAAGGGACCCTCAGCTTGGGTCACCTTGGCGTTTTAATGCCAGTGCTGCTGTGTTGTTTAACTGTTGTGCTTAATTTAAGGTTGTCTTTTAGTGCAGAAGAGGAAATGGGGTGCTCTGGGAAGGAATCGACGTGCTCCTCTTGGGAACTTTCTCTTAACTTTGGGAAGTTTGGGTTTGGAAGTTAGTTTTGCTGTGCGAGACGTGCTTGAAAACCAGGCTGGTGACCTGACATGGTCGAAACACAGGCTGGTGACTTAGAGCAAGAAGGCACTCAGCTCCTCTGCCGGGACAGTGCAGTCAGCTTTACCTTGGAGCATTTGAGAGGGACCTCTCCTAGAAACTGACCTCCCGTGGGACTCGGGGGATCGGAGCTCGGTGCTGCAGCTTCTCCCTGCGCGTACAGCCAAGAGCTGTGACCAGCAGCGCGGGAGGAGGTCAGCATCCTGCTGCTCCAACCTAATGTCAGACAGTGTGGTCTCAGGCGTAAAATAACTTTCATACCACTAGTAACTGAAGAGATGAGGCTCTGTGAGCACTTTTACTGGTGCACTCTGTGCGTATTTTCCTGAATTAATTTTCTTTAAAGCATCAGGAGGTGGCATTTGTAGAGACAGGAACCAGGCTTGAGAGAGGCGTGGGATTTATTGCCTTGTAGCAGGATGTTTCGTGTGGTGATAACCGATTCTTTCATTTCCTAACAGAGAACCTGGAGTATAACTCTGAGCCTCGGGAGATCCCTCACCCCGACATCGGCCGCTATTTTTCAGAGTTTACCGGCGTTCACTACCTAGCAAATACTGAGCTAGAAATTCGGTACCCGGAGGATTTGGAGCTCACGCGTGCCACGGTCCAGAAGATCTACAGTTCGGGCAAGGAGTGAGTGCAGAAGGCATCCTGAGGACTGAGGCAGCCGGAGTGTAGCTTTACCCTCTTTGCAAAACTTGCATGGAAGGCAAGTTTGGCGACAATCCTTTGGCTTAATGCATTGAAAACTGCATTGAACTTTGTAACTGGTGCTACAGCATCTTTCCGTTGCCTGCCTGCCCGTTCTGGCCCAGAGGCACAGGGACGCATTGGTGGTTGAGGCCAAGCGTAAGGATTTTGCAGGGACAGTTGTGCTAGGAAGCGTGGTGTTCTTCGGAAGGATTTGCACATACTACTCGTTCTGTGGTTGTGTTGCCTGGAAAGTCGATGCAGTGAGGTCCCTGGTGTGGAATATGGAAGAACCCCCTCTTCCAGAGAAGGAAGTTGCTTGTCCTTGCAGTGTTGTGGGGTTTTCCTTTGTTCTTTTTATTTTTAATGTATATCTCATGCAGGTGATAGTTTTAAAGTCTCTTACATTTCATTGTTGTCTTCTCCAGTCTGAATTTTTGGTCAGATTCTGCTTCTCCCCTGTAGTCTGATTGTTCACAGAGCTACCGTTCCGGTTCTGAATGTCCTTACGGGCCTGGGAAAGAGCCCCAGCAACGAAACCAGAAGCAAATACAAACTCTCCTAATGCAGAAGATGAGCTTCTAGCCCTTTTTCATCTCTGCTAAACACACCCAGTCTGTGTTCTTACCTTGGTTTTTGGTCTGTTCATCCTGTATATCCAAGGCAGGATCTGCAGCACAGCCGTGAGTGCTCCTGAGACGATTTTGAACCTTGTGGCGCTGTTTCCTGGAAGCCTTGAGGTCAGTGCCAGAATGACTTTGACGTACGGGGAGCTTCCACTCGCTGCAGTCTCCAATCTGTAGGTGTTTATGCAGTACACTGGGATCGTGGCTGGAAACTGGCCAGCCCTGGAGCCAGCCAGACCGCGTGTGGAAGCGAGATGTTAATTCCTGCAGCTTTGAAGCCTTCTTCCTTTTTGCCAAAAGAGAACGGATTTGGAGGAGGCGCATACTCTGCTGCACAGCAGGGCTTTAGCAGCTCAAGGCACATGAATTTAATGACTTCAAGGCCCAGACAGAACCACTGCAGGAAAGGTTTTCCTCTGGGTTCAGGTATTTTGGGGGTGCAGAGCGACACAGTGTGTGTGCATGCAGAGCCTGCGTACCTTTGTGGTTTCTGCAGCCAGGTCTGTAGAGTAGCTGCAGCTAGCGTCTCCCGTCACCGTCCGGTTGCAATGCAGTAGTTACGTGCGAGATGAGAGCTAGGTACTGTGCCCTGTAGTTAGAGGGATGCTTTTAGTCTGTTATAGCACTTCTGATATCGCCACGTGAAATCACACAGCCCTCCTCTTCAAAGAACATTTGAACTGCATGCCATCCTGTTGAAATATCCAGCATTGATTAAATACGAGAAATAGATACTGGAAGCCCAGCGCTTTTCCCAGCGGAGCGGTGGTGGTCTGCGGGAATCTGATGCTTTAGGAAGAGCCCGGCGTGGTTAGTGCTGCGGAATGGTGGAGGTGCTGTACTGCAGGTAGAACTCCTACTTTGAAGAAGTCTGGACTGAAATGAAGGTGGAGGGGAGGGAAGGAGAAAGGGACCGAAGAACTTCTGTGGAAGCAGGATGGACCTAACTGAAAGGAGGGTAGGGAGTCATTAGGCAAAATCTTAAAATCCATCTCTTGTTTTTGAGGGTTTGAGGGTTGGAGTAGACCCCAACCCTCCAACCCTTTTTGAGGGTTGAAAGCAGATCCCAGAAGATTCCTGGCAGAGATGCAAGGTTGGGAATGGGACTGTCGAGTCACAAGGGGGATGCTGGTAGCTGAGAACAGGCGCGCGGGAGCAGGGCCTGGGCTCCGCTTTGGTGAGGCGGGCTCTGCGACAGCGCAGGTAGCAGTGAGTTTCCTGGGGCTTCACACTCCCCTCTGCCAAGCCGCAGTCCGTCGACACCTTGCCTCTCCCAAGTGCGTCAAGAGAATTGCCACGTTCTGAGCTCCTGGGAGTCCTCAGCAAGAGGTGCTGCCTGAATGCCAGGTAGAATCGTGCCATAAAAAACTGCAGGAGTCAACAGAAAGCTGCCCAAAGCTTTTCTGAAAACCGGTGCTGGACAATGCGTGTCTAACCCGCTGGAAGACGCACTGCGTACTTTAAACGAGTCCCAGAGCAGTCGGCAGAGCCCGTTGCACCCATCTTTCTGGGGCCACGCTACGTTTGCACTCTAAAAAGAGTCTGGACAAGGAGGAAGCATGGGAGCTGCTTCTCACGCGGTTCACGCTCGCTTCCCCCACCCGCAGACTCTTCAGCAGTTCCGTTTTTGCATGGGGTGCAAAAGGAGAGCGTTACTGTGCAATAGGGGCCCTGCAACTAAAACCTCTCGTCCCTTTGGCAAACGTTTTGTTGCCTGTCTGCTTTGCAGTGCAGACCACGTCACTGCGCGGTTCTGTGGGTGCTGGTGTCGTCCGGCAGCGCCGACACAGCCGTCTACGTGCCAAATTCGGGAGAGACTGGAGGCATTTCAATAGGCGCCGCACAACATCGGCGCAGGCTCAGAGTCTGATTTTGGGGCTTTGGACAAAACCAAAGGAGATGGTGTGAAAAGGCTCCCCCTTTTTATCCTCTTGGATTAGGTGTGCCAGCCGCCTCGTTCCGTCTTCCCGCTGCTGCCTGGAGGGAAGGCTGTGTTGTGTGCTTGCGGTTGACTCTTTGGTCTTAGCGAGGAGGAATTCCCACGTAAGTCTTGGCAGCTGCGGGAGACCTCAGCCCAAGCATCCAGAGTGGGCCAGGGCAAACAAAAACCAACCCACAAGGCTGCCTCTCTGTCCCTGCTTGAGCAACCTCTTGAGATGCACACCAGTTCCTGCAGGTTGAGCGTCTGAGGTCCAGCGCAGCCGGGAAACACCTTTTTGGGTCGATGGAGGGAGGTCACTGGGTGTTTGCCTGTGCCTCGGGCGGCTCTTTTGTCCCACCATGCCCTCCTGGTGGCCCAGGCATCCCTGCGGTCACCGTTTCCTCACAAAGGCAGCAGTGGATCCCAAATGTTCCTTGTGTCTGTGAGTAATGTCCGGATCTGCGTGAATGTACGTGTGTTAAAGACGATACGTATGCGTATACATCGTGGTTTGTCCTGTCGTGTCTCTGCGGAACTCACCTGGGGAAGGGGACGCTTTGCTTTCTGGAGAAGGAGAAATTGCCACCCTTCTCTTAGGTCACTCCCCTGCCGTCCCACCAAGCAGAAAGCCTGTCCTGGGTGCTCTGGTGCAGTCCCAAAATCCTCTGGTCCTGAGTCCCCTGGGTGCAGAGGGGTGCATTTCCTGCAGCTAACACCATCTTCTGCCTCTTCTTCCTGGGCTGTCAGCCGTCTGTCCTGGGGACAGACCAGCCAGGGGGCTGTCACGTTCACATGGCTTCCTGGAGGGTGAGGGAAAAAAATACAGAGGGGGAGGAAGAGGAGGGTGTGAGGGGGCGGGAGGCGAGTATAATCGCTGGCGGGATTGTAAGGAAAACGGCACAGGGAGCTGAGCAGCAGTCGTGGGCTGGCTTTGAGTGGTGCCACGGGGTCAGAGAGGGAGGGCTGTGGGCAGCAGCCCCTTCTCCCTTGCGGGACGATGTCTTGATGTGCTGCTGCTTGTGCGAGAGGCTGAAGAGCCGCTCGTGACCCTCCCCAAGCAAGGTGTGTTCCCTGGGGCAGGGGAGGGACAGCTAATGGTGCAGCATCCTTTTGGGAAGCCCTTCCACTCATCTGGGCCCATCCTGACAAAGGAGGCCAGCAGGGAGATGCTGCAGAGTGCCCTGACTGCCACTGAGGGCACCGTGCGTGGCCTCAGTGCCAAACTGTGGCAGTTTGTCACTGGCCTTTACCGGGAAAAGGGAGGCCTCCAGCCCCTGGACACCAGCCACCGGCGGAGAGCTGTGTCCCGTGGGACTCTGCCGCTGAGTGCAGGAGGATGAGGAAGGGAGTCCTTCGCACTGGCAGAGGGCCCCTGGAGATCTTCTGGTCCCTTCCAGGCCACCAGGTCTTCACACAAGGCCACTCAGGTGTTGTCCTGGCTCGGTGTGAGTGTCTCCAAGGGATGTCACAGCCCCGTGGCCCCTACAGGACACAGGGACAGTGGAGGCAAGGACAGAGAGGTGCATGTGTTACCCTCTCTCCTGCCCTCCTCCTTGCCGCTGGAGATGCCTGGGGTTGGCAAAAAGATGTGTTAAATAAAAACTGGCTGCCCCAGGCCCAAAGGGTGAGGACCCCTGCGCCCCTGACACTGACAGCTGAGGTTGCAGGATGGGAACAGCTCTCCTTTCTTTTTTTTTTTTTTTTTTTTTTTTTT
>JAAGAY010006995.1:0-14944 GCA_011801015.1 Ardeotis arabs
TTTTTTTTTTTTTTTTTTGATGGAGCAAGTTTGTCCTGCACCTTCATGTGACAGGTGCTAAGACTTTCTGATTAGAGTAGTGCTCTTCAGAAAGAGCAAATGTCATAAGATCTGTAGTTGTGGAAGAAAATAGCAATTAAGGTTTAAGTAAAGTTAAAAGTATTCCTGTTACCTGCAGTAATGGGAAAGTTAATCTTGGCCTGACTCTTTTTCCTGGTCTGTGTGTTCTTTACTTGCAATCAGGGTTTTGTAAGCCAAGCGCTGATCTTCAGCGATGAATCCCTTGTGTAAAGGTGGACAGGGTTTGGTTTTCCAATTAAATCACCCTTAAAATTTAGATGCTGATGTAGAAAATGGAATCATCTCTGGTTTTCACCCCAGGGATTCTGGGTCCACGTTAATTGAAAGCAAAATTGTCACTAAAGTGGTGTATAGTTAAGATGATAGGTGATGTCATTCAGCAGCTCCCATCAGGACTGGTGTTTCATAATACCACATTTTGCATTAATGTGTAAGAACACCACGTATCCTGGTGTGAAGCACTGCCACTCAATCTAGAGGGGTAACGGACCCCGAGGGCAGGCAGCAAGGAATGGCGTGGACAGGGAATGGAAACTGCGTGGGCACAAGCAGTTAACAGAGCAGGAGGGCTTGTTTGTCCAAGTCGTGTATTTTGACAAATGGTTGCCTGTAAAGCATGCACGCAATAGGGTGAAATAGGTAATCCACTGTCCCTTTGACTCCTCAGCTCTGCTGCCCACGTTTGCTTGATGGCTTGGGGATGCTTAGCTCTCATCAGCCTTGAGAAAGACGGTAATGCCTTTGCTGTTAACTCAGTAGGCTTGCTCCTCCTGGAAGACGGACTGTGGAAGGTGTGGTTATGCACGGTGGGATAGCATAGGTGAGTTGGGAGATGTCTCTCTTTGTCACTTGTGCAAGGAGGATGGCCGCACACTTAAGGATCTAACACAAGGCTGGTGGCTCCCATCACCCTGTTATATCCTTCTGTCCTCCTTCCTTTTGCTTGTGTCTAACCCATACCTATCAGCTGGACATGGTGAAAACCTGCAAGCGTAAAGATGAGTTTATTTCAGCGTATACATGACGTAGTGACTTGATTTTGAAGCTGTCATATAAACACTCATTTCCACGAATGATCTAGGGCATATACTTGGCTTGCTTGCATTTGAATCTTTTTTAGGTACAACAGTACCTTTTGTTTAGTTTTAAGATTTTGTGCTGTATTCTAATACAACTAGATTATACCTAATGTCCTCCCAGCGATCTCAAATCGTAAACTTAGTTTTAGATTTGGAAAATAAGAATGAGAGTCTGTGCGTGTGTGGATTTATACTTGGAAATGGCTTAGGCAGCTTGTTGCTCAATGTTACCCTTGTCTGTGATTAAAATCGTATTTCAGTTTAGTGAGGCTCCTAAGAGCTAAATTTTTTAATGCTACTTTTAAAAGTATTTTAGTTTCAAGTAATTATGTTTAATACTTTAAAAGTCAATGTTTTTTACAATATCTTAGTTTTTGCACTTTTGACACCATTATCAGATTGTAAAAGAAAGCTAAGATCATAAGTTAAAAAAAAAAAAAAAATATATATATATATATATATATATGGCTGTTTTGAGGTTTCTTGGTTTTGTTTTTATACTCCCTCTGCTGGCTGTTTCAATTACAAGTACCTGTACTCAAACTCTCTTACTAAATCTGCTCTTCCTTTACTGTTCTATCAAATGAGCAGTAACTTGTATGGATCTCAGTATGTATTTAAAATACAAAAAAAAAGTCTATAATTGTTAAATGAAGAAACACTATTTGCAAGAATGGAAAATTTTAGACCTGTTCTATAGAGAAATGGTTTAATTTTTGTAATACTTGTGTATTGATTTGAACTCTATAACCAGTTGAATCTTCTGGTACATGGGCTACATCTTCAGCAGGAAATATGACAGAAATAACAATTCATATATTGTTCTAAAAGATTCAGTTATATATTCCATTTATTGTAACAAATTTAGTGCCCAACTTTGAAGAACAGCTGTGGCAAAACCTACATAATTATACTATGTTTTGTTATGTTAAAAAAAGAAAATTTCATTCATGAGTTTGACTTATATCTACTTAATTAGCTATAAGGCTGCAGACAAAGTATTGTGCAGATGTAATGGATAACTTCTAAAGGTACTGGTTTTAATACATCAGTGTACTGTGGTGTTCATCCAAAATATTTATAGCACTCAAAAATTAAAATTCTGAGGAACTTCAGAAATTACGTACAAGGATTGCTCTACATGTTATTGAAATTAAGCCATTGCATTCCCCATGGGTGTCATTTATGGTGAAAAATGTTCAATATTTCATAGAATCATAGAATTGTTAGGGTTGGAAGAGACCTTCAAAGATCATCTAGTCCAACCCCCCTGCAAGGAGCAGGGACATCCCCCACTAGATCAGGTTGCTCAGAGCCTCATCCAGCCTGGCCTTGAATGTTTCCAGGGATGGGGCATCCACCACCTCTCTGGGCATTTCTTGTTTGTATTCCTATTAAAGATCCAGACTTTGCTCTGTAAGGTGTCCTTGCTTGTGCTGGTACGTGTCTTCCCTCTGTCCGGGTTTGAAGAGTGCCACCTGCTGATTGACAGCTTCTCGCAGTACTCTGGTCCTTTGCCATCTGAAGGATCTCACAGCTCAGCCCCGCTTATCTTGTGGGATGTGACAAGTTGATGTGGTTGAATGTGGCATCTGTGTTGAATCAAGCCTCAGCTTTGATCTTGCCTATTAAACAATGCTGTTGTTTTTTTTTTTTTTTCTTTCTCATTTGTTTCAAGGTGAGTAAATGGAATTTTCATCCTGGGAGGTGGGTGCTTTTTTTCCCTCTCTTGACCCCTTTTGAAAAGCTTGTGAGAAAGTGGTGTATTTCTGTGGTTCCGTCATCACTTCTCATCAAGCTGTCATAATTATCATGGGAGGAACCAGCCTGGCTGATGTTTGTAGAAGGCTTTGGCTTCTGCTGTGCTAGACAATATATCAATGTGTTGCACACTCGAATGAGACAGTTCAAAAGGCAGGTAACAGACTCACAATGGTGACTTTATTAACAAATGAACATTCCACAATGCTCATGATATGTTTGTTTTTTCAGGGGAGAAGTACAGTCTGGTTAACAAGTTCTAAATTTTTACGGTAAATCAAAGAATTCATTTTTACTGTTAGCACACACTGAGAATGCTTTATTTCAACTTAGAAGTATGCTAATTATGTTCTTAGGGGAAAAAAAAACTTGGCAAGAGTATGAATTAGTTAAAAAAAATAAGTGTATCATTTACATATTTGCAAGGAACTCCTTTATTTCAGAGGTTTTTTTATGTATCTTCTTCCCAGTGATTTATCACCACAGGAAGCTGTTTTAATTCCCAGCTCCTAAGCACCTTGTCATAGGTGGCATTAAGAAGAAAAAATAGTGTGTTTCACAATTTCATATTCTTTAGAAAAATACATTGATAACAAGTTTTAGTCAGAGTGTGTGAGATTTTTAACAATAAAATCTCACCTCATTAAGAGATGCTAAATCTTATGGCTCAATAGGACTAGAATTGGGTCTCTGGATCACTTCAAGGCTTTCCAAAGTGGTTCTGACTCAAGAATACCAAAAGAGAAGGCTTTTGGATGTTACTCATTGCCTTTAGAGAACTCATACTCATTTCAGTGGTTTCTGATTAAAATAATAATAGTAAAAAAATCCTCAACACAGAAGCAGCAGTAGTAATCTCACCTTCTTTGATGCTGGGATCCAAAGAATAGATTGTCAGGATCTGAGACCCAGTTAATCCACCTTCCATCTGGAAACTGTGAAGATTTAATGCTTTCATTAGCACTTATTGATCTGATTCCTTGTTTCTGTATTATCAACCGACTCCTGTGCAGCTCTGCTGTACTTCTTTTAACAAAGTTTGCTCAGCTGTTAATAATTCCAGCATTCCTCTTTCCTCTTATCCTTCTACTTGCATCAAAAAGAAATCCCCTAACGTCAAGCCACAAATAGTTCCTAAAGGAAAGAAAACTTTTGCATCTGAAGTTGTAACAACTTGGGACAGAAGCCTTGTATCTCTAATCCTTCTGATCCATATGTACCCAAAATAGCAGGTATTTCTAGCTGCTGACAAGCATTGCCACGTTCACCTTAATAAAACTGTTTACTTTGCCTTCACCTTGTGGGGAAATTTCCTAATTGGCAGGAATGATGCCACTTTCTTTGCCCTAGATATTTTAGTAGCATTTCTGCAATGTTGGGCTGTTCTGCTGGTTCAGAGAATAAGATGCTTAGTCTGAATTATGGTGGCTAAGTGTTTATCCTGTTTATTCTTTTGTAGTTTTCTTCACTGCCTGATTTTTGTTTCCCCGTTGTATTTCTTCCATAGTGTCTTATTGTATTTACTTCCAAACTGGGGAAAGCTACTACCCTCTCTTCTAATGATCTTTGAATTATTCTAAAATAAAAAAGTGCCTTAATATTTCACTAATTTTTTTTTTTCCCTAACATGAAGCAGTTCAGTTTATGGTAACTGATTCTTTTACTTACACTGGTTTTTTTTTTTTTTTTTCCTATTTTGGTTTTCTTTCCTGCATCTACAGATACCTTGGCAACTTCTCCAGGGTGAATTCTTTCTTGGAACGTAGCTCTGTCGGTTGTGCTTTTTTATTTCAGTTGTATCTGTATTTTCAGCTTAATATTATTTCCTCCTTCTTCGCCCATCAGCTATTTTAGCTGAAGTTTCCTTCTTGATTGCCGATTTGCGTCTATTTTGTTCCTTCCTGCAGTGGGCATGTGTCTTACCCTCTCCTTTTTACAACGTTCTTATTTTTCCCAACTGCTGTGGTTGGGTGAAGGCACTACGCTGCTGTTTCTCTTCTTCTGGTGTAGTTCATTTCAGCTGTATTGTGTATTTTTCTTTTTTGGTAAGACTGAATTTTGCATGGCAGTTTGAAAACTCTTGCTGTGTGTTCTGTATTTGCAGTGACTCATTGTGTTTCCTAATCTGCCACTGTCTGCCCAGCCCTAAGTGTGATGTCAGTAGAGATATTTTTTTTTTTTTTGTCTTGCCTTTTTTTAAGCAAACGTAGGTCTGATGAAAGTTACCGTTTGATGTAACAGGAAACTGAACTAATCTGTTCTCAAAACAGGCACTGCCTTAGCCAGTGTGCTCAGGTTTCACCAGCTCCTGTGTCTCATGCTTGTAAGAAAATAGCTTTTGTGTGGATGTGTCTCACTGTTCCCGTTTCTTCAGACTTCAGTTTTCACCAGTAAAGACTCCTGAGACAACTACCCTTGACAAGCTGCTTCTTTCATGAATCTGGAGTCTTGAATGTAGTTCTGTGGCCTTCAGTTCATGAAGGCCCCTTACAACTTCTGGTTTAGCTCCTGTGGTAGTAGAAAGAACAGGATCATCTGGCATGTGGTAGGAACTTTTGTAGGCTGCTTGTGGGTAGGAATGTGCTTGTACTTTGCCTTGTACAACCGTTTTTGAAATTTGGTTGGAGCTATATGCAGTGCTGATACTTGTGAACTATGCACACATGTGTGGATGTAGTCTCGAGCTCTAGCCCTGTTGATTCTGCTTAACTTTTTAGTCTATTCCTTGGTCCAGTTTAAACCGAGGCCTAACTGCCCACATGTGTGTTGGGCGAAAGCAAAGAGAGATTGTCGCTAAAAGGCAGCGGGAATGGTATTTGTATCTTCTGTCCTTGTGTAAGGAGAAGAGTTTAGCTTTGTGGACACGAGGTGCGTGATGCCCCTTTACTTTATGGCTAGAGAACAAGCTCTGGGCTGTTTCATTTGCTTATATAGGGACATAGCCATCAAAACCAGCAGAGGAATCTTTATGCTGTTTGGAGCAATGGGACAGACCTTATTTCTAGGGACCAAGTTCTCCTAGCAAATGAAGCACAGGTTCTGCAGTGTCCTGAATGCGAGATGCGTCCAGTGAATAAGGGACGATTGCTGAGGACATGACTTGCTGCTTGGCTCCGTGCAGATGCTTAGCTTCTCTGTCTTTGTTTCCTTAACTTGTTGTTTTGGAAGGCTTCTTAAAAGTTGTGGCTAAACTGCGTAAATAAACATTCATAGGGGAAGGAGAACACACAAAGTTTGTGAATTGAAAAGGATGAGTGAAGTGTGTGTGGTGATAATCACATATTCTCTGTTAATGAAAAGTGATGGAGGCTTATCCATCTACGGCAGTAGTATTGAAGGGGCAGAAATCAGAAATAGAGGAGAAGGTTGGAATGGTAAGAGAAGTTTAACATTTTTATTGCTAAAAGGAATGTGATTACAGCGGAAGAAAATGTTTATTCTTACAGGGAAAGCTATTTATAAACAGAGAGGTTTCTTTTGGGGGAGATGAAAGACTTAATATGTAAATATCTCTCAGCAAATCATCAAATTTTGAAAAATTATTTTCACTGAAGTATAAGATTTCACTGAAGTGTAAGATTATGGGTTTTTTAAGTGTGAGTATTATTTTTCTTTTTAATGTCACAAATTCTTTCTTTCTGCTTAACTAATTCTTTTCCTCTTTTTGGTAACAACATAAACCGTGCCTGGTGAATCTGATATACTTCATAAACGTACTTACAGATAATTTATTTCTTCACTTTTTGTAGCTTAATGTTAACTTAATCGATCAAACAACTACTATTTGACAATCCATTGTGTATGCCAGCTGATCATGTCTTTTGCCATTATTTTACTGGGTTGCTCTGAAAGTCTTACTGTTCTACCCTGTGTGTTTTTTTTCTTTATTTCTTTCTTTCTTTCTTTTTTCTTTTTTTTTTTTTAAACTTTTGTTTGTAATTTTAAAAACTTACCACCTTGTTCCTGTTTTTTTTCTAACAGTTTATTAAAGCATAAATCTGGCTACATGTAGAGCACATGCCCCTTCTCTGTCTCTTAACACGAATCGCCTTGGATGGCTCTAGCCATGGACGTGTTGTGAGTATAGCTAACATCACTGTGGCTGGTTACTTTGCTGATGGTGACCTCTTACTTGTCTGTGACAAGCCTTAATTCTTGTTTACAAGATGATGTTGCAGTTGTTACCTTCTGATGTGGCTGCAAAGTGAGCTTTTTGTTTGTTTTTGTTCGTTCAGCTATGTGTACCTTCTTTTTTCTTTTTTTTTCAAATATGTTGAACTACTCTCTTAGCACTTTGCAACATCTTGTTTTAACAACTTGTGTCTGAATCAGAGCAACTAGCCATTCTGCTGTGCCAAGAAAGACTTTTTCCCAAGCATTTGTAAAATGAGGTTTTTGGTTTTTTTCTTTGACAACAATTCTTCTGGTGTCTGTGGAGCTGAAGGGAGGAATAGTAAGGAAGTTGAAATATGCTATATATACCAAAATTGAAAAGAGAATCTGAAAATGGTTGCAGAGTTACAATGAGCAGCATTGAAACATTGAAATTCTTTTGCTAAAACGTAAGTTGTTAAGACTTAAGCTTTGTTTAAGTATAGAAATATCCTGCGGCAAACTTCATTTTGACAACTCGGTTTTAAGTTCCAAATTGATTTGAAACGCTGTATAAAGATTTTTATATTGGCTTAAACTAATAGAATTTTGGTAGGTTTTATCTCAGAGATGAGCTCTGGCAGGCCACTAGTGGCAGCTTGAGATACCTAACCTATGACTTGAAGTCACTTCCAGCTCAGCAGAGGTAGCAGAAGAAAGGCCCAAGTGCACTGTCTGGCTTCCTAACCTGTGATGCACGCAGAGGTGAATGTCTGCTGATATATTGAGCTGTAGGCTACTGTGATTGATGAAGAACTGCAAAAGTGACCTTGGGTCCTAATTGTGTGCTGGTAACCTCTAGAAGCAGGTTGCAATGAGGGCATAAACTGTTACACCTACTTGCTTCCTTCCCCTTTCTGTCTGTTAATGCTGGAACATGGATTTGACGGATGGACCACTTGGTGGATAAGGAATTGGCTAGATGGTCGCACTCAGAGTAGTGGTCAATGGCTTGATGTCCAAGTGGAGATCAGTGACAAGTGGCATTCCTCAGGGGTCAGTATTGGGACCGATCCTGTTCAACATCTTTGTTGGCAACACGAACAGTGGGACTGAGTACGCTCTCAACAAGTTCGCCAATGACACCAAGCTGCGTGGTGCGGCTGACGTGCTGGAGGAGAGGGTTGCCATCCAGAGGCACTTTGACAGGCTCGAGAGGTGGGCCTGTGCAAATCTCATGAAGTTCAACCAGGCTAAGTGCAAGGTCCTGCACATAAGTCGTGGCAATCCCAGGCACAAATACAGGCTGGGTGGAGAATGGATCAAGAGCAGCCCTGAGGAGAGGAACTTGGAAGTGTTCTTTTCTGTATGGCCAGAAGGTCAAGGGAGGTGATTCTCTACTTCTATTCTGCTCTGGTGAGACCCCACCTGGAGTCCAGCTCTGGAGCCCCTGTTGGAGCAAGTCGAGAGGAGGGTCATGAAGATGATCAGAGGGCTGGAGCACCTCTCCTGTGAGGACAGGCTGAGAGAGTTGGAGTTGTTCAGCCTGGAGAAGGCAGGGCTTCAGAGACACCTTATAGCGACCTTCCAGTACCTAAAGGAGGCTTACAAGAAAACTGGAGGGGGACTTTTGACAAAAGCTTGTAGTGATAGGACAAGGAGTAATGGCTTTAATCTGAAAGAGGATAGATTTAGACTAGATATTAAGAAGAAATTATTCACTATGAGGTTGATGGATCAGGTTGCCCAAGGAAGCTGTGGATGCCACATCCCTGGAAGTGTTCAAGGCCGGGTGGGATGGGACTTAGAGTGAGCTGATCTAGTTGAAGATGTCCCTGCCCAGGGCAGGGGGGTTGGAACTAGATGATCTTTAAGGTCCCTTTCAGCCCAGATTATTCTATGATTCTATATCTGACCCCCAAAGCAAGCTATTTCGGGGAGCTGAGATGGTAGGTACCTGTTGTCTCTCTCTAGTGTAGGGCAAGTTTTCTGCTGGTGAACTTCCTGAATAAGTTCACTATGGAGTCAGAGGATCACCAGTGCTGCTGGGAAAACAAGCCATGTCAGCCTGTTGCTGGGAGCTGGTGAGAGGATAACCCCTTTTGTCAGCAGCTCCTCTTAAATCAGCTTGGCTGTGCTTGATACAGTTACGCCATAGTTTCATGGTCACTTGAAGTTCACACAAACTAACCCTCCTGTTCAAAGAAATGGCCTAATTCTTCCTTCTTAAGGCTGCTCTTTTCTATACGTGTGTACTCCCTTCTGTAGGCACATTTGTGTGACCCCATGGTCATCTAGGTTGAGGAGCTGCTCTCAATTAAAACAGACCAGGATTAAAAAAGGAGAAGATGCATGCCTTAAAGGGTTCATAAATTTTGTAAAATAAGTTGGAAGTGCATGTTTAAAACATGTTGTTTAAGGTGGAAGCGTCCTTTGGAGATGGGAAAGTAGCATGATTTATGTAGCCTAGATTTTGCCATCTTGGAAGTCAGCTTTATGAAGGTCTCTATTTGCATGCTCAGTGTTTTTTTGGTTTGATGTTTGCTTTTTTTCCCCACAGGACTTTTTCTTTGTTTGCCCAGTACTTTACCCAGCCCAGGATGTGCATGATGTTGATGACAGGAAGTTTTACTCAGTATCTTCTTTTTTTTCTTGGCAAACCCCCAAATCCTTCTAATCCCATGGTGAAGACCTTCCACAGAGCGTGGAATTGATAGTTGTCATAGAGGCTTTTCTACTGGTAGAGATTACATGAAAGTTTTGTTGGGCATTAAATAATTTTTTTTTTTTTTTTTGTACTGGGGGGCAGTAATAGACTTGTCACTTGCCTAGTACTGAAGAATGCAAAAGGGAGTAGGCAGAAGTACAAGAATATTCACTAGTTTTGTGTATGTCAGTGATTGGAGATAACCTGAAATAACGATACCCACCACCCACACCCCTGCCAAGTGCTGAGTGAGCACAGACTAGTTTTCACAACAAACCTGGAAGTTTTCTAAACCAGGAGGTTGTCTAAACCTTAGCCAACATTAACACCTCTGTCATCCTTCCAAGCAGATGGGAAAACCATTTAGAATTAGATGAGTGACTACCAAGTAGAAAAATGGCAAAACCACAATGAGACTTCATGGCCTGGCTTCTAATTTGGGGATTCCTCTGCCAGACAACGTTGCTTTAATGATCAAAGGAGAATGTTGCTATCATTTCCTGTGACTTAATTTATTGTTGTGTTTATCGTTTTCTGTAAACAGTTCCCAGACACTGGGGATCTAGGAGCTTTGAATGAAAAACATAATGGTGCATCATTCTCTTCAAGGCCAACAGTGAAACCAGTTTAAATGTACTTGTATTAAAACCATGAAGTGAGGTAATGATTGATTTTGATCAGACCTACTTCTGCTGCTGCCACTGTTCTAAGATAAATTTTCATTGATGGAAGAATTACTGTCTTAGCAAATAGCATTATATTCATTGAGAAGCAGTAACCACAATAAAGACGACAAATTTACCTCACCAGCATCTGTAAGACAGGAGAGAAAAAAAGATGAAAAAGAAGACAGAAGAGAAGTTATCCTTCATAGGCTGCTAGACTGTATTCACAACTCCTAGTTTTCTGCACACTTACCATTTTCTGCCACATTTCTCCATCTTGAGCATCAGAATTTGCAGCTGTTTTACTTCACCTTTTAATACAAATTCAGCTACTGTCATATACTCTGAGTTTCAGAACATAGTTTCTTCCTCCTTTGTATTTACTGGTGTGGTCTGGCCATGACTAATGATGCTGCAGTCAGTGCCGCCGCTTAAAGAGCGAAGTATTGCGCCGTACTGAGGGAGAACTGGAGTTTGGTAACGTGATATTGTTCGGAGATGTTTTGATAACTCAAACCTGCATCTTCACTTCAGTTGGGAAATCTTTGTGAAACTACTTAAGAGCTCTTGAACTTCAAAATAGTTTGTTTTTTTTTTTGGGGGATGAGTATCAGTCAAGGGTGAAAATAAGGAGAAACAGATAAGCATGTTTAAAATTGTACAGTGACTGTAAAGTAATGTATCTTCACTCTAGATAATGGTTACTGATACCTCCCTACGTTGCTATTCAGCAACTGTCACTTACATGCAGAAGCATGGATAACAGTAACTTCCAGTCTTGTACTGCTGGGGGTTATATGCGGTCCTTTACTTAGTTGTGTCTTTTATGTTGTGTGGCTGTCAAAATCTGCATGGGAAGATTTAGTCTGTCAGTTTTGTCAGCTGATCGGCTGATGCACAGGTCAGTGAACTTTTTGGATTCAGGCTTGGGATTTATTTATTTAGTTTTTAGCAGTTTATTTCTATCCCAGACTTGTTTGGCAATAATGCTGAAAAAAAAAAAGCTATGTATTTATGAATTATTTTGGTAAAACACCGTAATACAAATACAGTCATCTTACTGCCATAATGCTTTTTTTTATTATTTATTTTTATTTTTTAAATTTTTTTTAGCAATGCATGATTTGGGTACCACCCAAAGTGCTGCTCTCCTATTTTATATGTCCTCATATTTTCAGCTACTTTGCTTGCATGGCTTTTCTGCTGACAAAAATGGGAATCTGCTCAACTCTGCACCTGTGACAGAGTAATTCAAATTAAGTGAGAGAAAAACCAATAACCTCTAAACCCCAAGCAATGCCCAAGTGGGCATTAGATCTGAAGTCTGGATGTTCCTGCTGCTTGTTCTCTCTCTGCTTCCTCCACCCATTTCTTTCTGTCTAGCCTTCCTGCTCCTCTGAACGTCTGCTATCTCATAAGGTGGGCAGAACTTCTGTTCTCTTTCAGCGGCCACTCGTTCATATCTCTCTGGACTTCCTAGCTGCTGGTTTTCATAAACTCATCTGATACATGTATTGTTTAGTCAGATTTTATTGCAGTTAGTCATGAGCTCAAAATGTAGGGGCAAATTTTGTAGCCAAAAAAGCCAGTAAGACAATTGCATGCTCAGTGTTTTTGTCTTGTTTCTTTTGACCTGCTAAAGATTTGTTGGGTTTTTGTTGTTGTTGCATCCTTATTAGTTCTCTCAGTAGCATTGTGGCTCTAATTTCTTTGGATTCCTAAAATTTTTAATGTTTTATGCACTAGGCAGAGATGCATAGCTTCTGGGGAGAGGTCAATGATATTTTCAGTAGCTTCTTCCTTCTCAAGTGTAATTTACCAAGGGACTCAGCAATCGAGTCATTGTGATGGGAAGTGCATCTCAACTGATGTAATGCATTTGTGTTTCCTGGAAACAGAACAAAATCGCAGCTTCGCTCCATTTAATGCAAGATTTGTCATTGATTTCAATTACCATCGTATTTACTCCTATCATTTGATCTTTTTTGTTGTAACGGGTTGTTCATGCTTTATGAATCTGACTTCTGACATCAGTCCCCCAAAGCAGTGTTGGAAGTTTTTAGTCATGAAGACTATTTTACAGAATATTTTGAAATATGGCACAGCCAAATCTCTGACTTCAACAAAACTTTAGACTCTTCCTCTGCAGACTGTGCTAAACCAGGGAATCAACATAACTGATACAGCAAGAGGGGCTAGATGCATAAAGCTGGCTGGACTTGATAAATATTTTATCTATTTGAAGATTTTTTTTTTTCTAATGTGTATTACTCCTGTCAGGAATATATTTTCTGATGAAGATGCATTGTTTTTTCCTCAGTCTGTCTTGGAAACGAAAATGTATTAAGGATCACCTTGATCCTGTCTGCTGCAACAGTGTATGTTTAACCAAATCACTTTGCTGTATTATACGCTATTTTAACTATTTTGTCTAAAACCTCATTTAATCTGAAGTGGAAACACATTGCATTTCATCACTTGGTGAAATGCTGTGCATTTTTTCCAAGATTCAAACTGGAAAAGTTCAGTGACTACTTCTAAATATTATTTTTTGGCCTTGGGAAAGCAATGACTGTCTTGCTAATTTTTTTACATGGCTTCCTCTGTGATGACTTTAGAAAAAGTAAGATAGGGCAATGGAAGAACAGGAGCTCCATGTTACACAAGTGGTTGGTCTGAAAGCTTGGGGTGTCCAAATGTTTTTATCTGATCATGGCTCTTAGAATACAACAAACAGAAATTTGCCTTAGTGATAATTTTTAGAGTGAATAGTTATATGTAATGAATTTGTGACCAGAAAATCTTCAAAAACACTCCAAAAGAAAGAGTCTTCCATTAGTTATTCTTGTTTATCCTTAATTTTGGTGAGGATCATGGCAGTGCAGTAGAGGACAAGTTTGGTGCTTAGTAATTTTAATTGATTTTTGCTGTATTTACAGCAATGGTAATATAGAGAACCGGAAAGCATACAGCCAATAAAAAAAAAAGTAAAGCAAAAAAAGTCCCTCCTGTGTACAGAAACTTTGATCACAGAGATGTTTTTGGAATTCAGCCAGACCAGTGTGGTAAAGTTGTGATGTTGTTCTATAGAACTTTTTTAGGCACTTTATCAGTTACTTCTGTATGCAGATAGGGGAGCAAAAATGACTTATTTGAAAGGTTCCCCTTTTATTGGTCATAGTGGTGCTCTGATGGCTCTATATTTTTAAAAATAATGGTAATTATTTGTGTTATGGGTAACTCCCTGTGCTGTTTTATAGCCCATGATCTCAAGGAGGTTTGCAAGCCATTGGCTGAACCTTGTGGCAGCCTTGGTAGGAAGGGAATGGTAACTAGACAGGCAGTTATTGTTTCTGTAGGCTGTAGGGCAGAAGACTCCATGCTTGGGTTTTTATATGCTTAACTCTGCATAAATCTTGCTGAAGAAAATGTCTACAAGTGGTTTAAAAACAGTAGGATAAAATGATTTTGTAAAATAAAGCAAAGTATGTTTTTGTAACAGCCTGAAGATATTTATTCTGTTTATGGTAATTTTGTGGCTGTTCATTTTTCCAGGCCAAAGATGTATTTGCAACTCAAATCCCAATAAAATTATCTAAACAAGAGTTGGATTCACATGGATGAAAATACCACATAGAATTTTTTTTTTTTTTTTTCCCCCAAATAGACTGTTTTTCTTATAAGTGAGGTGATGCATCTCTCAACACATTTGTGAATTAAATGAAGACTGCTTTAGATACAGATTTCAGGGAAATGAAATGACGCTATGGGGTGGTCTGAACTAATGAATAAGGTATGTTAAACTGGTGAAAGTTTTCTTTTTTCGGAAAAGTTCCTACTTCACAGTAATTTCATCTGAAACAACTGTCATCCTCTTGGTTTTTTGTGGTCATTTAAATCATATTGAACCACTAAGTTTTTCACATGGCCTTTCTGTAAAATCATACATTGGCACAAGCTCAAGGGTGTGAACTGCATTTTGTGTTTATAAAGAAAATTGAAATCAAAGGAAAGGAGAGAATTGCAAGCGGTGATGGGTTTTTCTAGCAAAGCTTCTACACAGCTCTGCTGCTGATTTCTTCTTATGTGCATGTCCCACAGAAAATGGAAAAAGACCTTTTCTTTACCACCTCTCCCATCATAAAAATAGGGCCTTTTTTCCTGCTGGCCTGCAGCTTGAGGGGCTGGGGATGCAACTCATATTTTGCTTGTGAAAGGACTGTGGAGTTTTTATGGAAGTTTTTAAGAGAACAAAACATTAAATAGCCGTTGTATGAAGGGGCACCAGTCATGAACTACACTAGAGGTGTATTTCTGAATCATAAGTTGCATTAGACTTGAAGCAGACTTTTTATTCCCTCAGTGTTTATGGCAAGTATTGAAGATGAGTTAAGGGCAATGCTGATCCTGGAGCAATCGAAATGTCAGAGCACAGAGATGGTTCTCTGGATGGGCTGCTGCAAACAGGCAACTCCCTGCTTGCCCTTCAGCCAGTTGTGCAATGTTCAGGGCCGAAAGACTGTCAACAATTTTTTTTTTTTTTTTTTTTTTTTTTGGGA
>JAAGAY010006995.1:14964-30102 GCA_011801015.1 Ardeotis arabs
CAGAGGAGGGCCACGAAGATGATCAGAGGGCTGGAGCACCTCTCCTATGAGGACAGGCTGAGAGAGTTGGGGCTGTTCAGCCTGGAGAAGAGGAGGCTCTGGGGAGACCTTATAGCGGCCTTCCAGTACCTCAAGGGGGCCTACAAGAAAGATGGGGAGAGGCTGTTCAGTAGGGCCTGTTGTGACAGGGCTAGGGGTAATGATTTTAAAATAGAAAGGGGTAGATTCAGGTTAGATATTAGTAAAAAAAAATTTTTACAATGAGGGTACTGGAACAAGTTGCCCAGAGAGGTGGTGCCCAACCCAAACCATTCTATGATTCTGTAAGAAGGAAGGGAAATACTGCATTTTAAATGCTGCTGTTAAACTGTGAATGGCTAGAGCTGTAGTAGTTTCACTTAGTCATCTGCTCCCTTCCCTTGCTGACTTTGTTATGCATGGTTTAGGTTTAGATTTATGGTAAATACATTTTTTTTTTTCTCTTAGTGTATTGTACCTTTGTTAAATTCCGATGTATCATTCATGTAGAAGGTGGGCAGCTGGTGGAAGCTGAGGAAGGAAGTAGAGTACTACCAAGTGCTGGTAATAGTGTTTTTAACAACACAAACTGATCTGTTCGTATCCTCCTAAAATACAGGGGTGGGATTCCTGATGGGACAGGATGGTGGTTTTGCCTGCCTTGTTAGGGCTATCTGCTGAAAAGGTGAGAGAGCTTTCCATGGCTTTTCTTCCTTCCAAAATGACTCCTATGTTTTGTTAATGGATTCCTACCACAGCCTCTTAGTAGTTGCAGTATCTTTCAGGAGAGGTCTTTCTGGGTTTGTTTTTTATCCCATCACAACTCCATTTCAGAAGAGACTTTTCTCTGAAAGACCAAACACCTGCCCACGTGTTGACAGCTTTACCAAGGGAGAGCTGCTGTCAAATGAATGAGATCGGTAGTTTTATAGATACTCATAATCTTTTTAAGAAATATCAGGAACGATATTTCGTATCGTAGCTACAATTCTATGACTACTTTAAGTAGCCATCTTACAGCTATTTGTTGTCTTGACTAATGCTGGCAGCATAAAGGGCTGCTTGGTTCTACTGCGAAGTGTACTTCGAAAGATTAACGTGAGCAGGATGTGTTAATAGGAGGAAAATGGAAGAGAGCAAGAAAGGCATATAAAAGAAACGATAGAATTTCATAGTTTCCTTGCCAGTCAGAAAATAAACAAAGCTGGAAAGACAATTGAGACATCAAGAAATGGAAGGGGCAATAAGGAATTTTCTGGCAGAAGAGGAAGACTTAAAAAATCCCAACAAAACAAAAATAGATTATGACACATCAGTTCATATTTTTCCATTGAGGAGATACAGTCCCACCTACTCAAGTGTTTGAAAGAAATTCTGCCAGTCTGAGGAGCTGAAATATCAACCTTTGGTCCTATTTCTTGTGATATGTTCTTTTTCTCTGTATGTTAAGAGGATATAGGGACTATGGTGGGTTTTTTTTATAGTGTAAATAAGGCATGTTTATTGCAAATAGCAGCTAGTTTTCTGGTAGATGCCGTTTATGGTGCACTTAGGTTTTAATGCTTCCTTAATAATTTCCTTTGTTGCAGCTTAAAAAGGCAAAGACCGGCCTGCCACTAAGTTTCTAGGCAGCTGAGCAGACTCTGTGAGAGGGGTTTCTTTGCAGGATTTCCAGTGTGAAAGGAGGTTGGTATTTTGTGGCTGTTGAGGACATCTTAAGCTCTTTGGACTTTATACTCTGAATGGCTCTGAAAAATAGATTTAAATTCCTTGTATGTATGTTTTCTTACTAAAGATAGTGAGTTCGACTGCGAGTTGAGCGTGGAAAGGCAAGGGAGCTTTACAGACACCTGAGTATCACATGGCACAGTGTTTCATACCAATAGCATTCTTCAGACTTTAGCTTTATATCAAACTGGGTTTAAATATCAGCAATGGTAAGGAAATGTCTGAGGCCTTACTGAAAAACAGAGAAGGGATTTTGCTTTCTTCCTGTTTCCACTCTTTCAGTGTTGCTGAATTTATTGATGTGTGGGGTTTTAAATTTTTTTTTCCTTTTTTTTTTTTTCTCCTCCTCCACCAAGCCCTAGGGGATACAACTGTCTGCCCTGTACCTTTGACTGTCATCGTTAGCACTCTTATCTCACAGGGCTGTGTGAGGACTTTAATCTTCTATGTAATTGGCTGTGGTGATTGCTGCTAAAGCTGTAAAGGAAAAGCATCCGTTCACCTTCGTGTGAAACTGGATGATTGACGAACTCCTGAATGTTTCCTCTCTCGGCTCTGAACCCAGTAAGTAAGGCAGAGTACCTCAGGCAGTCTAATTTCCTGGCTTGATAATAGACTGGGAAAAGAGCCATTTGTTGTCTTCGGGGTTGTCTATATATGGACAAATCTTTGGCTGGGCTGAGTAAAACCAGTCATCTTTCAGGAAAGAATAGAATGTTACAGGATTTTGGAAAATGAAGGTTTTATAAGCAGAGATCTAGCTTAAAATAATGGATGGTTGCTCGCTTCGATGCACTTCAGAGCATGGGTTCAGGTTTGTATCCTGGAAGTGTGTTAAAGATTTGCAGCTCTAGATGTGAAGCGTGTAAGTGTTTACGCTTACCCCAGTTTTTTGGCAGCCTTTGCTTTGAGAAGGACCAGTGCTGATGCTGCTGGTGCAGACTAGAGCTGTGGGCTTTCACTGCCTTTTTATTTAGTTTTGGATTAAAGACCAGGAAGACATTTAAGGTGAAGTTAAACACAAGAAAGACTATTTCAGTCTTTGACCATCTGTGGCTCAATAGTACACTTGTGTATCATTGCATGTGGACCTTCAATACTATTCCTTGATGATTTGGAGGATCAGGCTGATCATTATCACATGGGAGATCCAAGAACAGCTGGACAAATCTTGAGTTGACTGCAGAATTGTGGTGTTACTTTCTAGTAATTCAAAAAGCTTGAGGTTTATGTGGAGTCTCCCCTGTTCTTACTCAAGGAGACTATGAAATACAGAGTATGTGTGTGGGAAAGCAGTGAAGCATTTTTATCTCAAATGGATCTTACAACACCACAAAATGAGCTGCTTTTATCCGTTGTTGGAATGCCATTCTCTCTGTGTTTCATAGATGGCAGACTTGAGGACAGGAAGCTGGGGGAAATAAGGCAAACTCATGGTTGTAGGATTATGTTATATCTACTAATATAGTTTCAACTAGTTACAATATTTTATGTTTAATATTTTTGTTCCTGGTGTCATAGAAGAGACTTTGATTTCTGATGAATAGGGACTGTAGAATGAGTCCTTGATTCCTAAGAAGGGACTATGTATAGGACTTGTCCCAATCCTTGTGCTGTCAAGCCCTCAGGGTAGGACATTGGTTTACTTCTGACTTAGGGGAGATTGTGCAGTATACTGAATGGCAAAAATTCTCCATAAAACTATTATATTGCTCTGGAGGTTAATTTAGAGTTGTTGTGTTGACAGTCTTGAAGATGATGAAATTTTTTTTTGGTACATTAAAGCCCAGAGCAGCTTGCTTTATTTTTTTTTTCTCCTACCTATTGTGCATGGAAGGAAAAGGTCTATGAGAGAAAGTAGGCAAGATTTTTTTTTTTTTTTTTTTTTTTTTTTAGGGTAGTGGGCACAGAGCAGTTGATTTGCTTTAGGCATCACTGAACATTTCAGCTGAATTTCTTACACAAATAAAATATTGTGCAGCAGATTGCTTAGATTTGACAGATGCTTGAAACTGAATGATCGAATGATCTCTCTTTTTGATGGTTGGTACGAGACTTCCCAAAAGTAGGGAAATCCCCTTAAATATTTTTTTTTTTTGTCTTAGAGATTGGGTCAAAAAGTGTTATAAAAATATCTTTGACTACTGAAAATGTTGACGTTTCGAGAGAAGGAGGAAGGAACGGCTAGAGGGGAAGAGAGCAGCATGCATCCTGTCGTTGAGAGCAGGGTGTTTAGGTGTTACAAAGGAGCAGTGCCCAGATTGACTGTGTTACTGGGCAGGACATCAAAGAGTGCACTTTCCATAGTCTGTCTGTAAATGTGTGGGATCCTCTAAGCTGAACTCTCTTCAATCAGCAGGAGATTGATGTAGTTCGAACTCGCCATTTCTGGCCTAAATTTTTAACCTTAATTTTTTTTTTTCCATGCTGTGGGGAAAGTGCTTCGCCTCTTTAAGGATTTTATATGTGTATTCTGAGCAACAATGACTTTTGATTTGTGTTTTGTGATGATTCTTTAATTGAAAAAAAGAATAGTTTGTTTCTGTTTTGCCTTTTAAACTTAGCAGTGAATGTTTCAGTTTCCTGGTCATCTTGCAGTGCTTTCCTTTTACAGAGCTGATGTAGAACCCTCGCACAGATCTTCAGCTGTGAAAACTATTATTGCATTTTCTTGTATTTCCTATTAAATTGAGCTAGTTTAAGCCTTTTCCTGTTTTTACTGTTACAGTTGTTGCTGAAAGCAAAAGACAGTACTGCAAAATAGTTTCTTGTTACTACTGCCTACTTTCAGACATACCTAATCGCCTATTGAAAAGAAAATCCAGATCTGCTCGTAGTTCCACAGCAAACATTGGACCACTTTTTCACTAGGTGAAAGTTGGGGTTAGGTTCAGCTAACAAAAACCATCTGAGCCAGATAAAATGAAATATTTTTCTTTCCTCCTTCTTTACGCAAATCTGTTTGTTGGAGCTGAAGTTTACAGTAAGAGATTCATTTTTTCAAGGAGAATGAATATGAAAACATAGATGAATAAAAATAAGGTGTATGTTTATCTTATTTTTACATTTCACTGATTTTTATTGTGTACATTATGCTTTTCTTTATACAACTAATACTTAGTTTATATTGAGTAGATCAATTAAACAATGTATTAACCATTACTGAGTAATAGCTTGGCTGCATTCCACCTCCAGCCCAAGCTCTGCGATAAGTTTATCTAGCATTAAATTGAAGATTTTGTGACATGTTACTGCAAAGCACTTTAAAGAATAACAAAATAATATTTTAGATTTTTCTAATGAAAAAAATTAACCATCCAAACTATCTGCATGTGTCCTATATATGTTTTGTCACTTTTCTTTACGTTTCTGTATTGCGTGTAGTACTTTCTGAGATATGTTTTCTTTCTGTCCCAGGCAACTTTATTCTCTGGAATCAATTTCTCTCTTCCCTTGTATCTTGTTAGATTGCTTTTTGAATGTCTTCCTTCTGAGGATCTCCCAGCTCAAGTGTAATACCATTCCTTGACTTTCAAACTCATGCAAGGTTTTCATTATTCAGATGGCTTGAGACTTCTTTCCTTTCCAGGCTGCCACAGGCTGACTCTCCTCTTCATTATCTGTTCTTTCAGCATCATTGCTCTATGCAGGGCTGTGCGTGCAGGTCTGCTGGAGCCTCAGTTTTGGTTTTAAGGAATGAGCGACAGATGATTGCGCAGATTGGTAGGAAGCCTAGAGGAGAGATCACCCTGAACATCTCAGAAAAGGAGCAAAGTCAGTGGGGAGATTGCTGAGGAAGAGTGTGTCAGGCAGTGGGGCTGAGTGAGAAAGGGTAAGGACTTGGCTGTGGAGGAAGCACCTTCAGCCTAGTCTAAGGAAGTGCAAGTGGAGGGAAGGATGGGGGTTGGAGGCAGGTTTGTACGGTCAGGTTATGAAGAACCACCAACAATTTTCTCCTACTAGAGGCTCGGTTCTGCCTGGTTTATGATGACAGCTTATTAGGTTGCCCATTGCTGAAGTCTCCAGCTGCTGGATTGTTCTTCCTT
Source organism: Ardeotis arabs (assembly GCA_011801015.1). NCBI lineage: Eukaryota > Metazoa > Chordata > Aves > Otidiformes > Otididae > Ardeotis > Ardeotis arabs. The sequence continues at coordinate 20,757 of JAAGAY010006995.1, forward strand.
GGCTGACATTGAGATTTAACAGTAAGTGGAGAAAAGTGTGACCGGGACCATGTCTACGTTAGTGTGTTCAAGTCAGAAGCGTGCTTTCAAGGTGACTGTTCTAATTGTACTCATTAGTTCCTGGTTCACATCAGAAAATGGTCCCACAGAGCAGACATCCATTAACTGGATTCTTCTCAGGCAAAACAAAACTGGGGTGTGACCTACAGCGTTCCTACCTAGTGAAGCGAGTTTGGTGCACAGGACTAGATTAGATATAGTCTGAAATAAAACCCAGCAAAACATTACAAGTATGAATTCTGGGTCCTCGTGGTCACCTGCTTTGGTCTGGAAATCCACTCCTGGCAGGCTGTGCTATGTGCTGATGTAGGCACAGATCTGATTTGCAGCTCGCTCCGCTTTGAAAATGCAGCGGTGCCACAGGAATCCTTTATGGTGGTGGCAGAAGCGGACACCGAAGGTGTATGCTATGCATTGACTGATGCTTTGCTTGCACCTCAGTGTCTGAAAAATGGCTTCTGAAGACCAAGGTTTGCTGAAGAGTTTTGGCAAAGCATGGTGGAAATAATGTAGAATATTGCTTTAAGAATATTTCATCAACCATTAAAAGGAAATCAGGTGGATGAGGATGAAGGATCACTTTACCATAGGCCTGTTCAATCTGTTCATGATTAATGTGTTTGTAAAACACAGCTAAGGCTTATATATTACACTGTTTTGAGATGCTATATTGGGTTTTAGTGATTTATTAATGTTATAAATTTGATCCTGCTGAACTGAGCCTGCTTGCAAAGAAAATCAGAATTTGTATTTCACAGAGAACAGCATTATGTGCTGTGTCGGATGTAGTTATGGGAAATTCGACTAAGTGTGGTTTCAAAATGCCATGACTCTGAAATAGGAAGTGGAAAAAAAAATCCAATATACTTTCAAAACACAAATAGCAAGAGAAGAATATTACGTTCTTCCCCACACTTAAATAATGTTGTGCCATTCAGTGTTCTTTCTGGTTTAGAACTGGTTTTGTAGACTGAACTACTAATCCTTTGTTACGTGTTCTTTTTGTATTTATATCAATATTGAATCTGATAGAAGAGTCCTAATTTAAACCACATAATGAGTTTTCTGTTTCCTTGAAGAAATTTGTGGTGGTGGTGGTTCTGCCCTTGTTCCTCTGTATCTAGCTATGTGCATTTTTTCCTAGCCTTATAATAACTAACAGACAAACTTATGCCCCTTTTTCTGACTATCTAACCTAGTTAAAAATAAAACAACCTTCATCAGGAAGGTCTGAAGAATATGCATGTTTGTGAACTGTGCGATCCGGATTCTGTTCTCACGTACAGAATAATTCCAGTGGGCTTGTTCTCAGTTTCCAGTGGTGTGATTTTAATTTTGAATAGAGCCTTTCTGTTTGTCTGTATAAATAAGGTTCACTTTGAATTCTCTCATCTTTTGTTTTCGTGTCATTTCTGGCTAGGTAAGCTAGATGAGAGTTATCCAAAGCTTGCCTGGTTCTTAGAGCAGCTGTTGGAAGAGAGCGAGTGTGGTGCTGGAGGTGGTGTGTAGCTGCATCACATACCAGGAGTTACTGCTTTTGCATTCCCAAGCAGAAAAGCAAGAGGCCAATTTTGAACTTCAAACTGAACTTCCTATTTGGCAGTGCACAGTGTCACTGGCAGGCCACGGGAACATCCATGCTTGCAAAAATAAATAAAACCAAACATCATATCCTCTGCTGGGGGCTGTGCCTATATTGTTTTGATTAGATTCCTGTTTCTATTAAGACCAGTCTGATTTGATATCTTATGCCATTGATCAGTGTAACATTGTAAGTCTAACAGGAATTTATATTAGCTGTCAAGAACGCACACGTCTCAACAATGAGGCACAGAACCAATATTGTGATAAGCATGAGCTGTACCTTACTCTTGTTGAAGTTTATAGTGAAGCTTTCCCCGGCTCTCGGCAGCTGGGGTGGATCCCTTGATGTCCACGTCTGATGCACTGGGACCATTCTTACCTCTCTCTGCTTGGCATGGGGAGATGTACACAGGAGGGTGCTAGCTATCTTGCTGGGATTTAGTAATTTATGTTTTGATGAGAAGCCTTTTTATTACGTTTACTGGAATGCCAAGTAAGAAAAAAAAAAAAAAAAAATCATGCGTGTGTTGCAATTGATTCTACACCTAAATACTGTTTTTTCTCTTTTTCTGTTCTCGGTAAATCACTGGTTTTACCTTCAGCAGGTGCAGCGTGTTCTCCTAATGCTGATATTTTATGTAACCATGGTCACAGTTGTTTGCAAGGGTTTTATTGACTGACAACAAATTGCTATTCTATCTTGCAATTTTATGTATTTCATTACTAACACTATAATTATCTCTAGTGAAAGCACTGCACTGACAGAAACATATTAAAGTTTGGTGTTATCTCACTTTTTCCGGGAGTAATTCAGCAGAGCATTCAGGCAGTATCGTGTATGCTGGCATATTTATATTAAGTGTTTGGTGCCTCTAACATTAGAGAGTGAACGTGTGTGTGTTGGGGTTTTTGTTGTTGTTTTTGTTTTCTTTTGTTCTTTTAAGCCAAGCATTGTCAATGTTGTGGCAACATTAGCGATTCAGTACTTGTTTCTGATACCCAGAGATTCTGATGTGAAGTTGCTTTAGGAAGCAAACTGTACAAACACTTGTGTGATAAATGCTGTGCCTATACCAGCCTCAGCGAAGTTATCCCAGCCCACCTTTGACTCCAACAATACAAACTAATTGGCTAGGCATTTTTTAATTTCAGAAGTACTGTGTAGCTCCTATAGAGCAGCAATGTTTTAAACACAGATAAGGTGATTTTGTGAATTGCTGTTTTGTGTAATGTTACTTGCATTGATACTGTGTTGGTACTTTTAATTATAGTTCTGTCTTTGCTGTTTGCATGCAAACAAGAATACAGATGAGGCATTTGTCACAGATGTGGTTTGTTGTATGAGGTTCTACGCTGTTAGCCGGAAAAATAGTGGAGTTTGAGTATGCTTGTATGAAGCAATGAATGTGATACAACACTGTAAGTGAGCATACTTGTGCACATGACAGATAGAAACCACGCAGAGTTTGTGACTGACTTTTCAAGCCCTCTTGAGGTGAACTGAACCATCAATGTGCCTGTTTCTGTTGTCTTTACAGTCCCATGTAAGATTTGTGCGCTGTAGACATATGTTGAATCCTTCCTCCAAGGTGTTGATTTTATGTTTTGGAAAAAACAGCGCTGTAAGAATCTGTTTCTGAGAATGGTCTTCCCAGTTGTAATAAATGCTACAGTTATTGTGAATTGCTGGTTTGTTGGTTTTTTTTGTTGGTTTTTTTTTTTTTGTTTTCTCTCTGAAAAGTTATGGTAGAGCATGAGTGGTAATTAAACTATGTTGAAATGATTGGTGGTGATGGAATCTGTGTTCTGTGCATGTGTTCTTTAATTTTCTCATCCAGGTTTGTCAGCATTATATTTTGTACACACCGTCATAAAAAATACGTGTGTTTGATCTTGTTTAATGTGCATTTCTCTAGAGCTCATGTTTTATTTGGTATTCTTAAGCCACTCCTGAGGCAAAGCAGTTCTTGCTGTCAACTGCAGAAGATAGAGCTGCTAGGCTGCACTTCAGCATTATCGTGAAAATAAATGTTAAGCACAAAATAAATGTTGTTCTTTCCCTGTGAGCTGTTAGAAAATGAATAGTCACTGAAATGTTGAGTTATTATCTAAGCCTCTTCCGACTGTAAGACTGTTTTTAACTCGGCGTCTGGAGGGTTGGGAAGGGGGCAGGAGGAGAGGTTAGGTTACCTGAAGATGATAGATACTTAATTCAGTCTGACTTCAGGTCCTCTCTGTTTGCACATGCCGGTTTTGAAGCAGATTGACTATTGTAAGGGATTTGCAGGAATGATCCTGTAATAAATACAAACATAAATCATTATAGTATGATGACATTTAACTTGTAATGCAGTCTTGGCGATTTATATATTTTGGTGATTTATATACTTTGTACTCTGTGTACTTTGTAATTCTGAAAGGGTATAAAGCTCAGGTGCCTGCCCTCCTAACAAGATCTGAAGGCTCCACTTGGGGATGGCATGCTTGCTTTTAGATTACGTTTCTTCTGGTAGAAATTTGGAAGCGTACAGCCATAAACCTTGCAGACAGAAGGAGGATTGCTATGTTTAACAGTGCTGTATATAACACCAATACTACATGTAAAGAAAATAACTTTAAAAGACAGTGGAGAACATGGGAACTGTTTATGACCCTTTTCTGACTGATTTGCATTTATGTTGAAATCTTAATTTTTCTTTCTTTAAATGTAGTTTAAAAAAATTGAGAGAAAGTAAGAATTCCACATCCCTTGGATTGTGTAGCTGTTGCATGGTGGGCATTGAGATGACACAAAGTCTTTCATAGAGATTAATAAGTGTCCACAGTCGTCTCTTTCCACAAGAAATGTATGCTTTGTGTGCATACTAAGACAGTCCTTAGGATAGCATAGTGTGTGCTCTTGTAATTAATGATGATAATGATACCACACAGGCACAGGAAAATGGATTTAGGTTTGAATGACGAGCCTGGAATATTCTAACTTCTGATTTTTGGCATTGAACGAGTGAGAAATTATGACATAAATAGTTGGGTGGGTTTTTTTTTTGTCTTAAATTTTCCAGAAAACTGAAGATTTAACAAAATTTCATTGTATTTCCATTGTAACAAACACTCAGATATCCAACTTGTAAAATGGAGCTTCTTAAATTAGCGGCATGTGGCATTATTTATTAACAAAGGCTGTGAAGTGAAGTCTCAACCCAAGTGAGTGTGAGGGGAAGCTGAGCAGAAGGCTCTGAAGTGAAGGTTTTGGAAGCTAAATAACTTTACGCTTATACGATGCACAGCTACCAATTTTACCATGATTTCTGTGGGCTGGATGTTTCTCCTGAAACTAACCACACTTTAGGAACATATTTAATGCAGATGGAATATCAAGAACTTTCTGGGAGAAGTGTTGAAGTTCTGCACGTAGTCACTTAAGACTCTCTGGTTACTGTTTAATCATATTTGGTGAAGTCTTTGTGTATCACCGTGACTTCTGTTGTGATCCCTGTTCCTGTTTTTAATCCCATGAGACACTAGAACTAATTAGACAGATGTGTAAGTGAGTAGCGTTTACTGAATGTGGGCAAATCTGTACATTTTCTGTCACCATTCTCTGAAATAATTCTGTTTTCATTTTTGTGTTCAATGTAAATTCCACTGAGTTAAAGCCAGTCATGGAGAACTTTTATTTAAAATCTGTGATTTATGAAGTGTTGATTTGAAAGAATAGTGTTGTTGGGCAGTCTTGACTTTAAAGACAGACACTGTTATCGCAGTCATCCACTTTGGAAAATTTATTAACTGTAGATTTTATTTTTACTTTGACAAACTGCCTAATGGTTTAGCAGTAATTATAGTAATAATAATTAGGTATGATGCCTGCTTGTGTTCATGAAGCTCTGTGAAGATAAATATCAATAAGAAAAGAAAAAAGCTAGACAGCAGTCGGACCACCGAGATCTTGTACTCTGATGTTTTAGGGCAGTCTGACAAATTCTTCAAGCCAGCATATGCCAGCACGACTGCTAACGAGTCAGTGCTGGCGTTTCTGAGATCTTCTGCTTGCCAGCTCAAGAGAGGGCAAGGCAAAACATTTCGTCGAGGAGAGGTGTGCCTAAGAACAACAGGGAAGACTTTGTGGGGAGAGGAGTGAAGAGTTGAGAGAAGAGGAAGGGATGCTCTAGAGATGCTATGTGCCAAAACGCATTATCTGTTGAGCTAGGCTCAGGGTGGGTGAAATTAGGGTTTGTTGGCTTCTCCTGCGTGAGAGAACAAGTGATTAAGTAGCCCCATGAGACTCCACAGTGGGACTAACAAAGCTTTTTTTCCTCTGGTTTGGTAGCTGGTCCCCCTCTGTAGATGCCCTTGTATGTTGTAAGGATTTAGTTGATGCTGCAGCCTTTTTCTCAGTGGAGACACAGATGCACCCTCTTCTCTACCTGCCTGATCGTTAATACAAGTATTCTATGATGATCTCAAACAGATTAAATCCCTGAAAGATATTAACATTTTTAGTTGCAAACTAACAGAACTTAATATTTTTCTCACATACATGTGCATGTTTGCATATATATTGATTATCTAATTTGCTCATTCCTTTTGGAAATCATGCAAAACTGAAGTTGTTTAATGTGGAGCTGAATTACATGTTCTGAACTTGGTATCTGTAGAGGTATACCTCTTCTCCGCTGTCATGCTTTTGGCCTGTATCCCCAAATACTCTTCCTCCCATGGCCCCTGGCGGCCACGTGGCGCAGATGTAGCATGCGACATGAATGATGGTGTGAGCTGTCTGGCCGCCAGTGTGCTGATTGACTAAACCTTGGCCAGGTGAGAGAAAATCTGAAGCTTTTTTTAACCATGGGCATGCCAGTTTATCCAGTTACCAGTGGCCATAAAACTTTGAGGAATGTAGTTATCTTTGGATCACTGTTGTCCTGTGTGGTTATAGTTGAAATTGGCTCATAAGCCCAGAAGTTATTGAGGGACAAAAGCAGAGATCAAAAGCAGCTGATCTGGCCAGTCAGGCAAGAACTGGACTGAAGGTGTGAATGCTGTGGAGCCTGCGTGTTTTCTTCTCTAGACTCCGGCAGTGGCTCAGACTTGCATAGGATGTTTCCAGACTTGCGTAAGTCTAATGGAATGAATGCAGAGTTCGTTCTTTCTTCTCGCCTCCACTTTACGCTCCTGTCTTGTGGCACTTGTATCCCTGGTCTCAGGTTGCAGGGCAGCACACCATCACTGCCTTCCTGCCTGAGAAGGTGGTGTGCCAAGCTCTGCGGGTCAGCAGACTGACTGTTCCTGTGGATGGGAGTGTGTCGCAGTATAAGTCGCTAAAAATGCACTTACCCTCCCCAGTGTGTGACCCGGTGTACCAAGAAGAGTACCCAGCGTGTGCCTCTTGGAAGGACCTGTGTTAATACGTGAGCCAATGGACTGGAATTCTGTTAGCTTGAGAGTTAGGTCGTTCTGCAGTCTTGTTTTCATTCACCATCCACACTAGTTCTTTCAGTGCTTTTTGTGTTAAACACGAAGTGCTCTTTCAGGCAAAAGCTATTGGCCATATGCAGCATTTCCCGATACATTGATGAAGAACAGGAATCACAGTGCTCAGAAGTAATGCAATGAAGTACCGGGGAGTCTACCCCTTTCCAGGATGGTATGTAGTGATCACCACAGAAATGGGCAGTGGAGGGGATGTGTGTTGCAGGGAAGGAGGTATGGAAAAGAGGACGAGTGCTGTGATGAGAAGTGGACTTGTAGGGGAAAACAGTTTGCTAAAGATTCAATACTGATCCTGTGAGTTTTATTGAGGTTTGCTTCAGCCTTGCTCTGCTTCCGTTCTGTGTGGTATAATACCCTTAGAGTTCATAGACTCTAAGGGTAATGGTTTTAAAATAGAGGGAGGTAGATTCAGATTAGATATTAGGAAAAAATTTTTACAATGAGGGTCATAGAACCCTGGAACAGGTTGCCCAGAGAGGTGGTGGATGCCCCATCCCTGGAAACATTCAAGGCCAGGTTGGATGGGGCTCTGAGCAACCTGATGTGGTTGGAGATGTCCCTGTTCCTTGCAGTGGGGGTTGGACTAGATGACCTTTGAAGCTCCCTTCCAACCCTAACAATTCTATGATTCCCATGTAGCTCAGCCTACAAGGGATCCTCCATGCATATGCTCTGAGACTGCTCCACCATGGAAGCCAAGGTGTGGTGAGCGGGGGGGAAATGGGGAGGTTCACTTCAGAAGCAAACTTCTGAGCCCGTGATGTCTGAATAGCATGTATATGCATCTCACAGGGTGCCTCTGGCAGGGCTGTTAACATGCTGAAGGAGCACTTTGGATGCCCCTGAAATCTGCTAGTGGTGCTTTGCTCCAGCTTTCCCTCCCACCAGTGTCCGTGACGGGCTGCAGGGGTGGTGGAGCTGGGCTGTCCTGCTTGGGTGAGCCTTAGGCTTCAGATACTTTGCGAAGGCCCACAGCCGAAGCCTCCAGAGAGTGATGGTGGGTTGAAGGCCAGTGGCGTGGTGTGCCGGTGTTGCCCGTCAGCTCTGCCCCATCATTTGTCTTTGTTGCCAATTATGTGCGCCGAATGTGGCACTGACCCTGATGGGACGTGCTGGCATTTACGCCCTCAACCCCTGATCAGCCAGGGTGGTGTAAAGCAGTGTGTCAGAGGGGACCAAAAAATGACACCTGGACCTATGGGCAAGATGGTAAAAAGGAAAAAGAAAAGGGAAGGAGAAATGAATGAGGGGGGAAAAATGCTTGGGAGCCAGGGCTTGTGAGCGGCACCGAATGGGCAGGGCTGGCCTGTTGAGGGAAGAATGATGGAAAATGAGTGCTGAGGGAGGAAAGCTTTCACATGTCAAAATCTGGGGCTCTTTTTTGCTTTTGTGTTTTTTGCCCAAGTGGGCAGGCAATAACGGTGTTTGAAATTCTTTCAGCAGTTTGCTTGGCTGGTTGTGGGCTTTAAAATTAACACATCTGCCACTGATGAGAAGAGGCCACAAAAGCCTATTAACTGAAATAAATGCAAGCTGACTGTCTGCATTTTCTTTCCAGAAACTTCTCTAGGTCCTGTGTTACTTCTGTAAATTAAAAAAAAAAAAAAAAAAATTCACTTGTCTCATTTAGTCTGTCTTTTTCTTAAAAAAATATATTTTTTTTCAAAAGTTCAGAGGCTCTGAGGAAGCCAAAGGTGAGTGTCAGTGGTGGTTAGCCCTCAGCAGTGAAGTCGGTGGACGCATCCCAAATTCTAAGCACTGCAACCGCTGACAGGTTTTGGCAGGTATTTGCAGACCACCAGAAGATACAAAGACGAAAGCAGGGCCAAGTGAGGTGTGATGGGGAGAAAGCTAGTGAAAGGGAAAGGAAAAAAAAAACCAAAACCATAGAGCTAGCCAGATCTTGGAGGATGGAAAGGTCAGTCTTCCGTGTGAGGAGAAAAGCTATTGCTGAGTAACTCCATTCATGGCCTCGGCCCCTCCTAGCGAGAGGTTAGCTGGCTTAATGGGGAGAGGGAAGGTGTTAGCTCCTTTGGGGGAGAAAGGTAGAGCTGGTCAGCTGAATGGGATGAATTATGTACTTTTCTAGGATTAAAAACTTTTGGCAGTGTTTGTAGAGACTGGGGAAGTTATAGTGAGAAACTTTGCTAATAAGCATGGCTCACGGATTCATTTGTGACTGACTTTTTTTTTTTTTTTTTTTTTTTTT